>JAURVB010006476.1:0-49070 GCA_033002965.1 Piper betle | reverse complement strand
AAAATTATTTAAATGTAATAGAACAAACAATTACAAGAAAATATACTAAAAATAAAAAATTATTATTAATAAAGAATTTGGCTTAGAAACATTAGCCCTCGTTGATACAGGAGCTGATAGGAATATCATACAAGAAGGATTAAATTCCTACTAAAGCTAGACCTATCCAAATGAATCAAGAATTAGTAACATATTGTCAGAAAGAGATCAAAACTTTATTAAGTAATAATTTAATAAGAGAAAGTAAATCACCATGGTCTTGTTCTGCTTTTATGTATTCAAAGCATCTGAGATCGAACGAGGAGCACCAAGACTGGTTATTAATTATAAACCCTTAAATAAAGTATTAAAATGGATTAGATATCCAATACCAAATAAGAAAGATTTGTTAAAAGATTATATAATGCTCAAATATTTAGTAAATTTGATTTAAAATCAGGATTTTGGCAAATACAGATTAAAGAAGAAGATAGATATAAAACTGCATTTAATGTACCATTTGGACAATATGAATGGAATGTAATGCCATTTGGATTAAAAAATGCTCCATCAGAATTTCAAAAAATTATGAATGATATTTTTAATCCTTATGTTAGTTTTATAATTGTATATATTGATGATGTTTTAATCTATTCTAATAATATGGATCAACATTTTAAACATTTAAATCAATTTTATAAAATAGCAATGCATAATGGCATTGTGTTATCTAAATCTAAAATGGTATTAGTCCAAACTCAAATAAGGTTTTTAGGACATAATATAGAAAAAGGTAGTATTAAACCTATACAAAGAGTTATAGAATTTTCTAATAAATTTCCTGATAAAATATTAGATAAAAATCAATTACAAAGGTTTTTAGGTAGTCTTAATTATATGTCAGACTTCTATCAGGATTTAGCCTTAGATTGTAAATTATTATTTCAAAGACTAAGAAAGAATCCTCCACCTTGGACAGAAGCCCATACTAAGGCTGTCCAACATATTAAACAAAAGATCAAATATATTCCATGTCTTAGTCTTCCTCATCCTCTTACTTTAAAAATTGTAGAAACGGATGCATCAGATATCGGATATGGGGGAATATTAAAACAAAATATTCATAATAAACCGTTTATTATTAGATTTCATTCTGGCTTATGGAATGAAACACAATCTAAGTACTCTACTATTAAGAAAGAAATGCTTAGTATTGTTAATTGCATTTTAAAATTTCAAGATGATCTATTGAATGCTAAATTTCTATTACGCATTGATTGTACTGCAGCAAAATTTATTTTAGAAAAAGATGTTAAGAATCTAGCTTCTAAACATATTTTTGCTCGCCGGCAAGCCTTACTTGCTATATTTGATTTTGATATTGAATATATTCCAGGTTTATCCAATCCTTACCTGATTTTCTTACTCGGGAATTTTTACAGGGGGACATGGACAAGGGCAAAGGCAAATGCCACTTTATCATATCTAGTACAAGTAATTGTGAGTGTGAAGAATACAATATGATCAAAGATTTAAATAACTTACAAATTAATGTAATCACAGTTAAAGAAGAATTACTTTTAGATATGATAGATTCTATTCCTAATAAAGAAGATCAAAGAAAATTTATTGAGAAAATTTTAGAATCTAAAAATAAAGATAAATCTAAATTTAAACCTGAAACAGAAGCAATATTAAATCCCTCTTATACTATTACAGAAGTTTTAGGTAGAATGAAAAAAGAGAAACCTATAACAACTAATGATTTAATAAAAGAAATCAATAATCTAAAAACTGAAGTATCATTGTTAAAAAGAAGGATAGAAATTTTAGAATTAAATAGTGAATTAAAAGAAAATATTGATTCTCAAGAAGAAGAAGAAGAAGAAATTAAATTATCTGATGAATTAAAAAATTTCATATAGGAGAAAGTTCTAATAAAAAAGAAGAACTTCAAGAAGAAAATTATTTAAATGTAATAGAACACAATTACAAGAAAATATATTAAAAATAAAAATTATTATTAATAAAGAATTTAGCTTAGAAACATTAGCCCTAGTTGATACAAGAGCTGATAGGAATATCATACAAGAAGGATTAATTCCTACTAAAGCTAGACCGATACAAATGAATCAAGAATTAGTAACATATTGTCAGAAAGAAATAAAAACTTTATTAAGTAATAATTTAATAAGAGAAAGTAAATCACCGTGATCTTGTTCTGCTTTCTATGTATATAAAGCATCTAAAAGAGAAAGAGGAGCACCAAGACTTGTTATTAATTATAAACCCTTAAATAAAGTATTAACATGGATTAGATATCCAATACCAAATAAAAATTTGTTAAAAGATTGTATAATGCTCAAATTTAGTAAATTTAATTTAAAATCAGGATTTTGGCAAATACAGATAAAAGAAGAACCTCTGATATTCTAGAAATGAGTGATCCTTGTGAAGTAGCTAAATATCACTTTCCTCAATTTTCTCATTATCCTGTTATGTCTGGTAAAACAAGATTCTTTTATGAGTGTGTGTTACAGGATATGAAATCTTGTGAATTTACCCATAAGTATGCTGGTGAAGCTGTTGATACAACATTAAAATATCCTGAGGATTATGAGACGAAGATTTCATATGGTAAATTAATTATTACTAAAGTTATATCTCTTGAAGAGTATGGTCATCCGTGTCGGTTTACAACATTTTCTCATACAAAACCACCTCCAGGTCTACTTCCTTCTGAGTATAATTATTGGGAATATGTGGAAGCATTTGATAAAGTCCTCTTATACAATAATCCTATTCTCAACATTCATGGTTTATTAGAATGGATTTAGAAAAGCCTTGTAAAATTCCTATGTGGTTTCATCAATGGATCAGTAAATATGGCCCAGAGTTTGAGCATTTGCCTAAGTATTATAAAGGGCAATTTGAAAAGTTTCATCAATTGATCCATAAATCCTTTAGAAATCCTTTCTATTATTTCTTATTATATTTTCGTATTCCATGGATTTTGTCCTGGAATTTTTGCTTCCACACTTTTTAAGAACAAGGGATTTTAATTTCCTCACTGGCTTATACTATTTTTATTCGTTGGTGGGATAAGTTTACTCGACATTTAACTCTTCCTACAAAAGCCATGTTGTTCGAGCTAGTTCCTATTCCCTTGGTTCCACCCTCTCCAGTGCTCCCACCAGCACTATCACCTAACATTTATTCTTGGTTTTTGCAGTTAAACGAAGATACTCCAGGAATACCTCATGATGAAGCTATGCGATTAGCCCATCTCCTTCACTCTTATGGTGTTGTTCCTAAAATGCAAAGATAGATTGCCATTGAGCCTCTCGATAATAATGTGATTTTAGTGAAAGACAAGTTGAAGAAAGATTCTCAATTTGCAGTACTCGCCTGATAATAATGTGATTTTAGTGAAAGACAAGTTGAAGAAAGATTCTCAATTTGCGTAGTCACCTTGGAGTAGTCAAGATATACAATGCACACTGTGTGGTAATACTGGTCACACAACACTTCTTTGTTCTGAAGCTCTAGATGCAGATTTTGATTTTGACCTTGGACCAAAATGTTTTTGTTGTGGTCAATATGGGCATACAACAGTTTCGTTGCCCTACTCTTGCTAAATCACCATCTCCAGTTCCTTCTCCTACAAAATGGTTGAAAGTCAACAATCATCTTCTCAGCCCTTGATAAGTAAAACCTCTCCTTGGAGTACTGTCCAGGTTGATGCTGGTACCTCTATTCCTTCTGTGTCTATCGGTCTGTCTAAACCCACTATTAATCCAAAGGTGGAGCCCACTAATGTTTGTCATGGACCCCACACTGGACCCCACGGTCCACTCCTTAAATTAGTTGTGGACCCCATAGGTTACCTGTTATCCAAGTAGTCGGTTATCTTAGCTTTTTGAGTCTATAAATGAGAACTCAGTTCTCTTTGTTAGCCATCCGAAAATTTCTCTGGCTTTCGTCTTCTTCCATCTTCTTATCTTTCCGCCTTTCGTCTGTCATTGCATCTTTCCGCTTTCATCTCTCATCTTTCTTCTTTCCGCCTTCTGTCTTTCTTCTGTCTTTAAGATGAGGATCACTTAAGGATAATGAAAAATTTGGATAACAATTAAAATATATAGGTCCAGTTCCTAAACTGGATTCTATTATTCCTAATAGAGAATCTTTAAATTTATTATGTCTGTTATCTCTAAGACATAATAATATTGACGTATTTAAACCATCTCTTTTTAATGGTTTAACAGCTATTTGTACTAATCCTAAATGAATATAATTATATTTATTTCTTAATTCTTCTAATATCTTATTACTTAATAAGGATAAGTTGTCTGTAAAGTTTTGTAAACTTATACTTTCTTCATATGTTTTAATAAGATATGCTTATTTAAATTCTAATAAGCCCTTATTATATATTTTATTAGGTTTTACTTTAGGAATACTCCACTTATTTAATCTTTGTTCTATATTATTATACACTAATTGTTTAGTTATTTTAGAACTTTCTAAGTCTTTAGATCTCCTTGCTAGTTGTTGTAAAAAAGCCATTGTTTTTCTTAAATACGTTTCCTACACCAGGAATTTCCTAGCAGAACACCTCAAATCTGCGACTTCACCTACCTCGGCCTTGCGTCGACTTACCAAGAGGTACTGCGTCACCTAGCCTAGGTCACTTCTCTAAGAATCACTTTGGCTCTGATACCACTACGCGCAGGGATTTCTAAATCCTTACAAAATTTTAAAGTAACAGAACTTTTACAACAATAAGCAAAACAATATTCATACCACAATAATATTCACAGTTATAAACAAACACAATAATATTCACAGTTATAAACAAACACAATAATATGTACAACAAATACTAATTAACATAAGCAAATAAGATGCATAACTATGTGTTGTGGAAGATCAGTCGTAACCGCAACCACGAACATATAAAGTATATAAATAGCCTAACTCTGAGGCCAGCATAAAAGAAATAATATAACAGAACTATATATAGCCTAGCTCAGAGGCGAAGCATAAAATAAACCTAAAATCTAGCCTAACTCAGAGGCAAAGAGTTAAAATTACCAATTGTAAAGCTTTATTTACTTGCAGTACCTTACAGTCACTCTTAGTGAAAACACTCAGTAAATACACTCTTTACTCACTCACGTACATACCATACAAATACACATATACATACAGTATACAGACATATACAGATGTATATGTACATAATACAAATTCAACACTGATACATACTCAAATACAAACAGATACTGTTCAAATCAAACGTAAATTTTTTTTTACACAATCGAAATCATTGAAACTTATAATAGGAAAGGAAAATCAAGGAGCAAGACGAAGAACAGAAATTGACACGACTTAAAGCTAAAGGAAAAGAAGAAAGCGACTCTTATAAAGAAGATGTCGTTTATAATATAAACTTTGAAATTATATTATAAACAAAGGACGAATCAGAAATCAAGAAGCAGAAACTCTTCGAAGAAACAGACGAAAGATTTTAAAAGTCACAAAAACATGTGAAGGAGAAGAAAGACAGAAGGTGGAAAGAAGAAAGATGAGAGATGAAAGCGGAAAGATGCAATGACAGACGAAAGGCGGAAAGATAAGAAGATGGAAGAAGACGAAAGCCAGAGAAATTTTCGGATGGCTAATAAAGAGAACTGAGTTCTCATTTATAGACTCAAAAAGCTAAGATAACCGACTACCTGGATAACAGGTAACCTATGGGGTCCACAACTAATTTCAGGAGTGGGGTCCACCTTGGGGTCCACTGTGGGGTCCATGACAAACATTAGTGGGCTCCACCTTTGGATTAATAGTGGGTTTAGACAAACCGATAGACACAGAAGGAATAGAGGTACCAGCATCAACCTGGACAGTACTCTAAGGAGAGGTTTTACTTATCAAGGGGTGAGAAGATGATTGTTGACTTTCAACCATTTTTGTAGGAGAAGGAACTGGAGATGGTGATTTAGCAAGAGTAGGGCAACGAACTGTTGTATGCCCATATTGACCACAGCAAAAACATTTTGGTCCAAGGTCAAAATCAAAATCTGCATCTGGAGCTTCAGAACAAAGAAGTGTTGTGTGACCAGTATTACCACACAGTGTGCATTGTATATCTTGACTACTCCAAGGCGACTGCGCAAATTGAGAATCTTTCTTCAACTTGTCTTTCACTAAAATCACATTATTGTCGAGAGGCTCAATGGCAATCTGTCTTTGCACTTTAGGAACAACACCATAAGAGTGAAGGAGATGGGCTAAACGCATAGCTTCATCATGAGGTATTCCTGGAGTATCTTCGTTTAACTGCAAAAACCAAGAATAAATGTTAGGTGATAGTGCTGGTGGGAGCACTGGAGAGGGTGGAACCAAGGGAATAGGAACTGGCTCGAACAACATGGCTTTTGTAGGAAGAGTTAAATGTCGAGTAAACTTATCCCACCAACGGATAAAAATAGTATAAGCCAGTGAGGAAATTAAAATCCCTTGTTCTTCAAAAGTGTGGAAGCAAAAATTCCAGGACAAAATCCATGGAATGTGAAAATATAATAAGAAATAATAGAAAGGATTTCTAAAGGATTTATGGATTAATTGATGAAACTTTTCAAATTGCCCTTTGTAATACTTAGGCAAATACTCAAACTCTGGGCCATATTTACTGATCCATTGATGAAACCACATAGGAATTTTACAAGGCTTTTCTAAATCCATTCTAATAAACTATGAATGTTGAGAATTAGGATTATTGTATAAGAGGACTTTATCAAATGCTTCCACATAATCCCAATAATTATACTCAGAAGGAAACAGACCTAGAGGTTGTTTTGTATGAGAAAATGTTGTAAACCGACAAGGATGACCATACTCTTCAAGAGATATAACTTTAGTAATAATTAATTTACTATATGAAATCTTCGTCTCATAATCCTCCGGATATTTTAATTTTGTATCAACAGCTTCACCAGCATACTTATGGGTAAATTCACAAGATTTCATATCCTGTAACACACACTCATAAAAGAATCTTGTTTTACCAGACATAACAGGATAATGAGAAAACTGAGGAAAGTGATATTTGGCTACTTCACAAGGATCACTCATTTCTAGAATATCAGGAGTTTTATCAGGAAATTTAGTCGAAAATTCTATAACTCTCTGTATAGGTTTAATACTACCTTTTTCTATATTATGTCCTAAAAACCTTATTTGAGTTTGGACTAATACCATTTTAGATTTAGATAACACAATACCATTATGTATTGCTATTTTATAAAATTGATTTAGATGTTTAAAATGTTGTTCCATATTATTAGAATAAATTAAAACATCATCAATGTATACAATTATAAAACTAACATAAGGATTAAAAATATCATTCATAATTTTTGAAATTCTGATGGAGCATTCTTTAATCCAAATGGCATTACATTCCATTCATATTGTCCAAATGGTACATTAAATGCAGTTTTATATCTATCTTCTTTTTTATCTGTATTTGCCAAAATCCTGATTTTAAATCAAATTTACTAAATATTTGAGCATTATACAATCTTTTTAACAAATCTTTTTTATTTGGTATTGGATATCTAATCCATTTTAATACTATATATATATATATATATATATATATATATATGATATATATATAGTATACCACTACACGCAGGATTTCAAATTGACTTTCAAAAGTTTAAATTAACAGAACTTTTAAACACTTTAATTTAACTTCTTAAGTAATCATAACAAACATAAGCAAATAATATTCACAGATACAAAATAATATTTACGGTAAATAAACTAAGGTGTAAATATTTTAGATTTAAAACATATCCTTTGTTAAGGAGTTTATATCCTTTTTCAAGGAGTTTATGTCCTTTTCGGAATATACCCTTTCGGGAGAATATTGAAAACCTTGTTTTTAATTGAAAACTTTGTATATCAAAAGAACATATAGGCTCAAATGAACCGAATTATAAAAGATAAATCAACGTACCTTGTAACAATCTTTTATTACTTTGGTAAAAGTTACAACCTTACTTTCACTCCTCGTGAAATCTCACTATGTACAAATAATCACTCAAAATATAGACATACATACATACAAGCATATACATATACAGGTATGTACGTAATTACAGATTCAAATACTTATACGTATTAGTATCTGAACTATATACGTACAAGTTCAAAATACAATACTGCATACAAACTACAAACAAACACTGTGGAAATCAAACTTAAACAACCACTGTGGCAATCAAAATTCAAAAAGAGTTTTTTTTCAAAACACAACTTCAATCAGAAACTGACACAGATTAAATCACTCTCAAAAGCATATCTGTATGGATCATAGCATAGATTTGAAAACTTAAAATAAACAGACAGATGACTATCAAACAAAGGGTTTGGAAGTGATATAAAGAAAAGTTGAAGATGATATAAAGTAAAGAAAGATTCCCTTACTCCATAACACTTCAATGAATAAACCAGATGATTATCCCAACTCAAACTGGAAAGCCAACTTGAAAACTTACAGACGAAATCCAAACGAAAATAACTTAAGAACTTACAGACTTCAGACGAAATCAAGATGGAAGAAATCAGGAAGGAGGGAACTATGTGAGAACTTCGACCCCCTTCCCTGAAGAAATGGAACGATATAAATAAGGGAGAAAGGGGAATAGTAACACAGTAACCTGTGACCCCGGTTCCAGGTTAAAGAGTGGGCTCCACTTTTGAGGGCCAAGTTGACGTAACCTTGGGACCAGGAGTGGGACCAAGAGTGGGACCAGGAGTGGGATCAGGAGTGGGAATCATCGTAATATGACCAGGACTTTGAATAGATGTCCATGGGGTATTTGCAGATTCAAGATAAATGGTTTTTGAAGAAGATTGCTGAGAATCAGCCATCTTAGCAGGAGATTGTTGTGGAGAGTGAGATCTATCTATAAGAGGACATCGAATAGCAATGTGACCAAATTGGCCACAACAAAAGGACTTAGGACCGACATCCGAAAAAACCAACTTAATATAAACAATAGCGGTATGACTGATATTTCCACAGAGAGTACATTGCAAATCTTTGGTACTCCAAGGGGATTGGGCATCCTGTAATGGAATAGGATCTTCATTTAACTTCGTTACTACTTCAGCAATGACACAAGATGTAATTGGAACGGGTTCAGGGTGTGCACTCATTTGAGGTGTCATACCATAAGAGTTTAGCATATAAGCTAATCTTACAGCGTCATTATATGGAAGGTCTGGATGATCCGCCTGTACCTGCAAAACCCAAGCATAAATGTGAGGGGGTAGTGCTGGGGGAGGCACTAAAGGAGTAGACTCAGACAAAGGAGGAACTGGCTTGTGAGGAAACAACTCAACATGTTTCGGGAGAGCAATAGAATGATTAAATTTGTCCCACCATCTGATATAAAATTTTTGAGCCAGGGAGGAAATCAATATTCCTTTGTCTTCCATGGTTTGGAAGCAATAAGCCCAAGATAGAATCCAAGGAATTCTATACTATCTTATAAAATAAAAGAACAGATTCAAGTAGGACTTATGAACCAACTGAGAAAATTTTTCATATTGCATTTTGTAATATCTTGGAAGAAATTCTAGGTCTGGACATCCATTGGTGAAACTAGACTGGGACCTTACAAGGCTGAGGCAAATCAATTCTAATATACCAAGAATGCTAACTCTGGGAATTTTTATATAAAAGAACTCTATCAAAAGCTTCAACATAATCCCAATAATTATATTCATTGGGAAACAGTCCTGGAGGAGGTTTCACAATGCTAAATTTTCGAAGAGAATTGGGATGTCCATATTCTTCTAGACTTACCACTTTATGAACAATCAATTTACTATACGCAATCTTAGTTTCATAAGAATCAGGGTAAGTAAGAATAGAATCAGTTCCTGTGATATCTGTGGGTTATTTGGCAGGAAAGCATATCCTGTAGGACTAATTCATAGAAAAATCTAGTTTTACCGGATGTAACAGGAAAGTGAGAGTATAATGGAAAATATTTCAGAGCAACTTCATTCGGATCTAATTGTTCTAAAATATCAGGAGGATTTTCAACATAACAAATAGATAAAGGAGGATTTTTGGCTATATAAGGACTAAGATTTTTGTAAGAGGCTTTTTCTGAATAAGTATTTTCATTAGTAAATCTTGGGTAATTTCTGTAAAATGGAGGGAAGTGTTTGGGTGTTTGAGAACCACTAGGCATTTTCCCCTTGCCCTTATCCATCTTTCCTTTTCCCTTGTCCATATTGTAAAACCCCAACTTCGCGTTATGGTTTTATGCGATAGTAATTTTTCCCAGTTCGCGTCAGTGTCAAGTTGGTTCGAATGAGTTCGAGCTAGACCAGTTTTCAGAGTATGAGTATAGGCCCAGATGGTCGTATGAACATGTTATAGTGGTTGAATATGCCTGACATGCATATGATAGTTTTAGTTATGACACAACAGAACATAAGTTATCAATTTATACATGAAGTATACATAAGATTATTATGAGTTAACCATAGTTTTAGGCATATGTCTAAGTCATTTCAAACTCAAGTCGGGGACCGAATAAAGTTTTTATTACGATTCTACCCTCCCTCGTCCTCCCCTCTCTTGCTGCGGGCGGGGCAGGGGTGGGACCGCGATGGCGGGGCGGGTGGGGGGGGAATCACGAGGGTGGGGAGGCAGTCTACGAGCGAGGACGGGGGCGGGGGAAGTGGAGGGGGTGGGAACGCTGGGGGGTGGGGCAGCTGCTGTGAGTGGGGCCCGGGGTGGTGGGGCGGCGGTTGCGAGCGGGGCCGGGGCCAGGGGGATAGCGGCTGTGGGAGGGCGGGGGTGGGGGCGACCGACGGGGAAGGTCCGCGGCATGGGCGGGCGTACCAGAGGGAGAAACAGGGGGGGTGTGGGGTGGATGGAAAATTGGAGAAATGGGGGAAGGGGTGAAAAATGTAAATTGATTGATGGCCGTTGTATTTTAATCCATCGGCCATCAATCTAGTGTGCTGCCTGCGCCGCAAAAGGTAGGCAGCGCACTGTATCAGCTCCCTATATATATATATTACACATACCATTGGTGGGCCCCACCAGGCCACTGAGTTGTCGAAAGCTCTGATCCTACCACATGGCGAAATCTGAGCTGTCCACTCAACCCTAGCTTCACCTATCGATTTTCAGAGTCCCACATTTTCTGAGTTTTACACCCACTTGGGCTCTCTACCTCCACTTCGGCTTGCCGCCAGTGAGATCCCAACCATTCTCCGGCCACTGCATCGGTACGACCGTGACCACCTTGCAGGTGGCTATCAGTCCATACCCACCATCACCACCAGCGCCGCCATATTCGTTGCTGATGACAACGTTTTTGCAATCAATTTCTGCCATTGCCGCTACGCTTTCAGGTCGTTTTCCGGCGCCGATGAGCCACTTCCAGCTAGTCCAACAACCCACACAGCTTCTATTCGCCGAGAGCTCCATTTTGAGACTACCCACGACTACTGCCGTGGCTACGATCGCCGATGACGACGTCGCCACACCCGGCGGCTATATGGGCCCTTTCAAGCTGTTTTCAGACCAGTCAGTGGCCGGACTCTGCCAATCGTCACCACCACCTCCGCCTTGATGGCTTCTGTCGATCGCGACTGCCGGTAGCTTCCGTCGTGCCGTCGTCGATGTTTTACGACGACGGGCACTGCCGCCGCCCTTCTGGCCCATTTGCCTGCGTCGCATTCGCCTACCCGCATTACGTCCAACTATCCGTGACCTAGTCCGTGTCCATCATGTCCGCCCAATTAACCAGTCCCATTTTCTAGTTAACCCAGACTGAGTTAGTCAACTCGGTCTGGTCTTGTTCAACACGGTTCGGTCTGGTTTAACTCATTTTCAACCCATTTTTGCAGTTTCTTAACCGATTTTGGTAATTCGAGAACCCTTATATTAGTTTAAATACATATTCACATTGTTTTGCATGTTTAGATATTATGAGTATTTTTCTTTATTAATTATTTTATTTATTTATTTATTCATGATTATTCATTTTTTATTTTTTATATATTTGATGATTATCATGAATGATTATGTGACTAATTATTGTTATTTATGATGTATTTATTCATAGATATTATTTTTGTTCATGTTTATCTTATTTTATTTATTTAATTGATTGATTATTAATTATTTCTTACTCGTGTTATTATTTATACATATTTAGTCGTATGTACGTATATTTAATATTTATATTAATATTCTTCATGATTAATCAATATTAGTTATGTATTTATTTATTTATCTATTGATTTAATTAATTATTTGTTTGTTTGTTTATTTAATTATTTATATGTTTACTAACACGAGTATATATGATATTTACTAGTTTTTAGTTGTGTATTTACATAGTATAATTATATTATTATATTATTATTAGACTATTATTTATATTCATATATTTATTATTTACCTAATTATATATGAGTGTATTTATTTATTTATTTATTTATTATTTATTATTATTATGTCTCGATTTATGTGTTGTATGTTTAGTTGTAGGTTTATTTAGCATTGTCTTATTTATTAGGATGTATTGATGATGTGAGCACACACAATGAGCATGCATCATATAGAGATGTTAGTATTTTATTAAAGAGTGGGTTTTGATATAGGTTTCGGAGTTCGAGCTCGCCGTAGATGTATCGACGTGCTTGAAGCTTGGACTACAGGTTTGTAGGACCCTCCCTCTCTACTTGACTCCTTGCATGGAGAGTTTAATCGTATTTTAGACGTAGGACGACATCGGCGGTATTTTATCGGATCCCTCCGATGTCGGGCCGTTTAGCCGTATGTTTCTACATATGTTTAATAAAACTATAAGGATAAGATCCCTTATTGGTTTTCAAACTGAAGCTCCAGAAATATATGATACATATTTCTTCCCTAAACCTATTATATAAGTACACACATTTTTACGGATTTCACAAATAAGAGAGTGAACGGTATGGATATATGTATGAATCGCACTAGTGCTATTTCAAACCCTGAGGTAGTACAGTGTATGAGGGTACTACATAACACAACATATTTTCAAAATTTGTGGTACTAACTTAACTGTTTCTTTTGCCACTCAAGTACCATGGTGGGTGAAATATGAAAGATGTGAGGGCGTAAGCGTTGTATGTATGAATATGAATATAAGCCGTGCATGCAAGCCGATACTTGTTTAAGTATGTTTGCTTACCACTCAGTGTGAGTCAATTCTGAAGTTTCATAAGTTCTGTGGGTAATGGAATACCCATTTGTCAGTTTGTACTAGTTATTTTTCAGACCAGTAACACTCATTACTGATGTTTTTCATGTTATATATGTAGGTTTTGAAATTTTGAGTCGACTTTGGTGGGAGGATAGATAAATGCTACATACACTTGAGCTCAGCACCGTTATTTTATTCTTACTTTAATTTATATTCGATGTGTATTGACGTATATTTAACAATGTCTTCTATTCTCATGACACCAAGCGGGTTGTATCGATCTATTTTGTCGATCGAGTCCTACCGACCAACAACTTTAAACATGACTTGACTTGATTGTAACATTTCTGATTTGGTTATTATGTGAATCGAATTCGGGGAGTTACATATATATTGTATATACCATAGGTGGATCCCACTATACCCTTAAGTTGTGAGACATTCAAATAGTGCCACATGTCAAGATCTAGTTTGGCCACATCAACCCTAGCTTCCACCCAATTATTCTTCACTGATTCCTCCCACATTTTTAGAGTTTTCCCACCCCTAGCGCTATTGTTGCCACATTGGGCCACCGTCGGCAAGTCTTCGGCTTGCCTCCGGCTACCGATACCACCATGACAACCTCACGGTCGGCTATCGTCCTAGGCTTAGCTCCGTCATTGGAGAAAACGTTTTCTTTGCCGCTTTCCACCACTGCCACCATCTTTCAAGATCTTTTCCAGTGCTTGTGAGCCACCTCTGGTGAGGCCGACTACCTTGATCGATTCCCGTCACCGAGATTTTCCATTCGAGACTAGCCTCGACCTTTGCCGTGGCTGTGATCGCCGTCGGCGACTCACACTTTCCCAGTGGCGTTTTCGTCTCTTTTGGCCGTTTTCCTATCAATCGCCGGCCAGATACCATTGACTACCACCCCATGCACATTTTTTGAGACTGATCCCAACCATCGCGATGGTTGCGATTGCCACTGGTGACATGGCTACTGTTGACAGCGATTTCCTGCTTTCCCACATTTTTTGGCCAGCCAATGGCCAAACTTTGTCGATCACCACCACCATATTCCCGGCCACCTGGGCCGTCAATCCCAACCAATGGCGACCTAACCTCGCCAGCATTGGCAATTTATGGCGATGGGCATTGTTGGCCTGTTTGCCATGTTCGCGTCCGCCCAAACAGTTTCCCAGCGATCACGTCCAATTTTGTTTATGTCCACTAAGTTGCCCGAGCCATTATTCGTGTCCAACTACTTGGCCCAGCAACTAATTTCGGCCCATTTAGTTCAGCCCAACTAGTTGACTCTGCCAAATCGACTCGGTCTAACTCACCCAATTGACTCAGTAATCATTTTCAATCCGTGTTTTACCGTTTTTGGTAATTCGAGACTTCGTATGATAATTTAGATGCATATTCACATTATTTAGTATGTTTTGATGCTATGATTATTTTTCTTTACTTATTATTTATTTGTTTGTTTATTTATTCATTATTATTTATTTCTAGTTATTTATATATATTTGACAATTATGCTAATATTTGCATAATTATTTATTATTATTGATGATTTATTTATTTTTTGATACTATTTTTGTTCATGTTTATCTTATTTAATTTAATTAATTGATTAATTATTTTTTATTTGGTTGCCCATGTCATTCTTTATACGTGTTTAATCGTACATTCATATATTTGATCTTTATATTATCATTATTCATGATTAATTATTATTAATTATTTATTCTATTATTTACTTAATTAATTAATCATTTATTGATTTACTGTAAAAACCTCAAAAATATTTACGTTATTTTATTTAAGGTTTTGTAAGACTTGGAACTGGTATTAAATATTATTTTATGAAAATAACTCTTGTGAATCGATTTAATTAATTGTCAAGTTATTATTATTATTATTATTTATTATTTTATTTTATTCGATCAGGTAGGGTTCGACCTTAGGCCAAACCCCTTGGTCTTGGGTTGGTGACGGCTTGAGTCTCTTGGTATTTTTCTTGTGGCGTGTGATGGTTTAGTGTTGGTTGAGAAGTGGGAGAGAGGATAAGACTAGGTCTCCCCAGGAGATGCTTATCTTTGAGTTGGGTGGTAGATTTGTGGGAGGTTAGTTGATGTTTAGTTGAGATTATGGAGGGGAAAAATAGGCAGTGGAGATCACGGTAAATTCTCCATCTCGAATATTTATCAGGGGAGGCCATGAGGGGCTGATTCAACAAGCTTTCCCTCCCATTGAAGATTCATGAATTTCTCTTCTTTCTCCTCCCTGGTATCTATCTTCTTTCTCCTCTCTAATTTATCTTAGTAGCTTCATGCCTAGATTCATGCATGCATAATCTCCTTAGTTTACATGTCTTGATCTGTATATAGATGTATATGGTCCGATGTATTCATTTGTATTTCTCTCAACATCTTGAGATGTAGAGTGGTGCCTTGCATGTATTTGTTTCCCTCCTGTGCATAGTGACTTAAACTATAGGTATGCTTGTAAATTAATCATGTGCGTATGCTATGAGATTTCCTTTAGTGTTGGATCTACTCACCATTGAGAATTTATGAATGCTTCCTATATTAGTTACTTCCTACACACATGGTAGGTATTTATTTTTACTAGCCCGTTAAAAAGTAAATAGCAAGCCATGTATTATAGTTATTGCTTCATAGGTACTTCATATTTTCATTTAAGGTCTTTCACACAATGTATGTGTGCAATATCTGCAAATGCTAGATTTGTGGTTCTCTCCTCATTCATATGGTTCGAGATTGACGTCCGCGGCATTCCGGTCGACATTCTGGTCGAGAGCTTGATGGGTCTGGTTGATTTGTGTGGATCTGTAAGGTTTCCTTGGGTTGTTGTATCTTAGTTTTTTATAAAGTTCTGCATCGATGCTAATAGTTAACATGTCTTGCATTAATGTTAAACAAGTTATCTATGAAGTTCGTTCATGGAGTGAATCTATAAAGCAATAACTGATTAAAAAATTTGTCTTTAGTTAATTAAGGGTTAACCTATTAATTGTGATAAATTAATTTTATTAATTTACTATTATATTTTAAATGATTCATTTATTTTCTAACTATGAAATAATTAAAGACCAATAAAGTTCTTAATTAGGAAAAATAATAATTATAGTAAATTTTATGTGAGAGATTGCTAGGGGTTAGTATATAATTAACTTGGTTGAATCGTATATTAATGATAAGGTTAAATGCTTTAATTCTTTTTTTCCTATGGGCTGACCAATTATAAATTGGATTAATAATTTATTTGGATTGACTTTGTAGCCTACATTTTGATTATTTCACATATATGTATATATTTAAGATGAGTATTAAGGTGTAAATATGTCTCGGCATGAATGATCAAAATAATTATGCAATTATATATTGACTAAGGGACTATCAAATAATTAATCATCATTAGTTCATAGAATTGGTTGTATAAATTAATTCAAAAGTGTAATTAGAATTTTCCTTAGTTACTGGTTAAGTAGTATGAATAAACCAATTGATTCCTATATAATTTTCTGGTGTTGGGACTTATAATTTTATTGACCTTATTAAACATCAATTGATTACTTGATTAATTTGCCTAAACATAAGTTATTTAATGAGCTGAATTCAAATTGGGATCTTGGTATGAATTAGAGTTTTATCATCGACAGATTAATTAATGGGTTAATTTTTGTTGGTTAATTAAGTTTTGTGTTGAGTGATTAAGTTTTGTGTAATTAAATAAATTATTTTGTAATTAATTATTAATGTCTTTGAGTTTGAACAATTGACTAAATAACTAACTATCTATCGTTAAATATGTTTTTCTGGGTATACTCTTGATATTGTTACATGTCATGCATCATGTCATCAAGGATGCATTTAGCTAAAGAATTATATGTTTTTAATGTATAATTTATTTGTGACTCCCATATTAGAAAATCTGTTGTGTTTGTTGTTTGTTCGACAAATTTCAAGTCCGTATAATTATTTAAAATATTGTATATTCCTTTTTAGAAGCCCTGGTTGGCTTGAGCTTCGATTCGACCACCATGCGTTGAGTGTACCGAGGTCAAGGAATTGACTGAATCCGACATTAGGTCGTACCTTAAAAATTAATTGAAAGATAAAATATATACCCTCATGTCATGCCGAAAGGGGGACAGGGCACAATGGAGTAAGACGACTTATTTTGCACTCGTGATACCTAGAGGCTGAATCAATAATAAATATAGGTAATTACATGTGCATACATAAGATTGTAGTTAGACAGGGTGGCCACCCCTCCTAGCATAATTGGAGTTCAGCATGATATATTGACTTGTTTCTTGTAATTATACGACTTAGTGATTTTATCACTAACACAATTTTGTGACCGCAGGTGAGCAGCTTCAGACTAACGGTTGTGGGCGTGGTTGGTAGTTCCCTTACCAACCGTAGGTGGAAGAATTGATGAATAAAATTGTACTTCTTATTTATATTATTTGAGTTTTAATTGTGACTATGGGAAATGATTTAGAGGCTGTGGGACTTTGCTTTTGCATAGTTGGTTTACTTTATTTCATTGTTTGCATATTACATCTAATATAACATGATTTATTCTTATGGTTAATAATTTCTCAGAAATGTTTGAATCTCATATTTAATTATTTTCGTTAAATTATACCTCAAGTATAATTATTTGCCATGTTATGATGCATGTGAATGCATTTTTGTTTTTTCATCCTCAATATTCAGCTAAGGCCAGTCACTACAGGTGGTAGGTGGTATTAGAGCCCCTGTTTCCCACTAACTCACAATTTATGAGCCCGGTTTCTTATCTCAAAATAGGGATATAAACGTTCCGTTATGGTTTAGTTAATAGTATTCATTATAATCATTTACCATTTAAATTTTTTTACCATAATCGAGTCATTAATCAAATTTAAAAAGTTCTCCCATAATCAAGTTTTCACCATTTTGTCGTCAATTAATCAAATAACCAATAGTTTAATTTTCATCATATCGTAAACTAAATTTTTACTTGCAAAACATTTAGTATTCTAACCATCAAACTATAGTAAAGTAATGTTACAAACTAGAAAATAAGTAAGTGAAACATCTAAATTAGAAATATAATCAAAGGAAACTTTTAATAGTTAAATATTTTAAGATTCAAGTTATAAAACCTGTGACTCGAGTTAGGGTTTTATACTCGTGAACCAATTAGTTCAGCCATCAGTGAGTCGAGTTAGTTTCAGAATACATGCGTCGAGCCAAGGTCAGCTATGTTGGTTCAAGTCGAGTAAGTTTTAGAATATGTGCGCCGAGCTGAGGCCGATCGTGTGTTATGACCCATGAGGGTTAAGTGTTGCTGAGTATATAATGATAATGTCAATAACAGAGCAGGAAAATGAGTTATCAGAATATACAATAGTATACCAATTTTTTTATTATGTTATTTTATTTCATGCATTTGACCATAGAAATTTGAATTAGGTCGTTTACCGTATTAAGATGTGTTAGATAGGATTTTAAGTGGGTTGGTAGGTTTAGAACATGTTATTTTATTTTATTGAGCATATATTATTTTATAGTATTTTATCATATATATTTATTATTTTTTTAAAATATTATTTATTATTATTGACACTTCGGGAGCGATCAAGTTTTATTGACGAAATTGCCCCTAACTTACCTTCTTTCCCGATCTTCTCCTCCGAATGCCGCCAACCCATTCCTTCCCAACCCCTACAGGCGACCACCTCGCCGCCGCCGGTCACATCACCACCTGGGCAACCTCCCTTCACCGTCGCCGCCACCTCACCCCCACCACCCTTCTCTCCCTCCCCTTCTCCCTATTTCTTCTCACAACCAACCGCCGCTGCCACCCTACATGTGTCGCCGCTAGTCACCAACTCTATCAACGACCTTTGGCAACCCTCCCAATCCCTTCACTCATCTTTCTAGACCCTTTCCCGGCCTAGATAATTACATGCACGGCAACCCATGCAAAAATAGGGCCGCCGCTTATATGCACAATCACCGGCGACTAGCGCCACCGCCGGCTACACCATCCGCCTCCCTAGCTGACCCCAACCTCCCCTAGCCCTTCGCCCCTCTCACTAGTCGACAGCAACTCTTAGCTGGCCACAACTATTGCCGCCGCCAGCCAGTGACACTCTGGCCACCCTTACTAATTTCCCTTGTGGGACGGCAACCACAACCGCCATCTCCCTCCTCACGACACTGGCAACCGTGGCCGGTGACTACGTAATCGCCGACTTAGGTATACAATTTAATTTTTATTTTATTTTATATGATTGATCATCATTAGCGTGTGCATCAATGTGGTTATATTCATAACTTTGATTTGTGTACTGATTTGAGGATCGTTATTGTGAATGCTTATGTTGTTGTAATCATGAAAAACATTTGATTAGTTAATTAAAAATACGTGCTTGTTGACATTTACTGTTAATTAATGTTAGATAATTAGACCCGTGAATTATACATCTAGTTCTAATAATTTGTCATAATTGAGTATTAGTTTGAATATCAAAATTATGATCTTTATTTAGTTAATGGTTATGTAGATTCATATGGCTAAGTACTAATTGATGAAATTATTGTATGATAGTAATTATATTTTATTAGTGATAACATTTGAATTTAATTGCATTTCCACGATATGGAATTATCTACTGGTTTATCACAT
This sequence comes from Piper betle, assembly GCA_033002965.1. Lineage (NCBI taxonomy): Eukaryota > Viridiplantae > Streptophyta > Magnoliopsida > Piperales > Piperaceae > Piper > Piper betle. The sequence goes on along the minus strand of JAURVB010006476.1, from coordinate 29,088 downwards.
GTATATGACATAATTATTAGGATTTGTTTGGATTGATCAAGATAGACATGATTGTCCTAATGCTATTTTATTTATCCATCATGTCATTCATGCATTACATGGGTGTACATGGGCTTCAGAATTTAGTCCTCTTTGTGTAGGTTCGGTGTTGGAGCTTGCCGTATAAGCACGATACCTTGTTTGGAGCTTCTACTAGGTCCGTTTAGGACTCGTACTCTTGTTTGTCAATCTCTTCTATTGTTGCTTTAGATTGTATGTTGTAGGACATGTTAAGTGGTTGATTTATCGGATCACACTTAACATAGGCCATTTTAACAAATTGGTTCCGTGATTTATAACCCTCGAAGATTAGATCCCTCGAGTCTTACTTCAAAAATAAGATCTACCTCAAGTTGCCTTCGGGCCTAAATATTAAATCTCTTGCGAGGCCTATATATGATTTTATTGAGTTTTCAGTGAGACGAGAGATGGTAAAACTGACTTGCACGTACCATGAGCTGGTGCACATGGCAGTCACAACGGGCTCTAGATTAGTGAAAGGTTTGTTCCATTCTCGAGGGATCCTGATGACCTGCATTTTGAGTTCCTTACACCCAGAGAAGCGTGGCGTTTACGGGTATTGTTTAGTATAGTGCACGTCTAGAGATGTGGTTTAAAAGGCACTAAAGGCAACCGCGTGAAAGTACTCGGCTTTTATGCTGAGGGACAGGAGAAATATTAAGGATTGGAGAGGGTTTAGGATATACTAGTTGTCCCGAGGGACCAGAAAAAAATGAAAAAATTGCTGAAAGAGGCATTAGACCAGTCGGTTTGGGATGCCATCCATACTATACCTTGATGGCTCCTCAGTAATTACCCTTATGAGAGTTTTGGTGAAGTATATACATGTTTTCTTTTCATGAGAGTTAGCTCACATTGATAGTTTGATATTAGTCACCGGCGACAATCGTTGCTGAATATTTTTTATTATATATGTAGGTGAGTATTAGACACAATAGGATATACCAAACTTGATGAATGAGCACTGACATCCTTGCACACATGCATGCCTGATAAAAGGATGCTTTGCACACACATGCCTGATAAAGGATGCTTTGCACACATGCCTAATAATGAATGAGCAATGACATCCTTGCACACGCATGCCTGATAAAAGGATGCTTTGCACACAAACATGCCTAATAAAAGGACGCTTTATTTTGATGCTGGTGAATGTGTAAAACTTTAGATGAAATATTTTGATGATGTTTTATGCATGGTAAACTTGTTTTGTAAATGAAGTTAGTAAACTTGCAGCCATGTGAATGTGAATAGTAGATACGTCAAGACCTAGGTAGGGATAATGATTTGGAAATGTTATGATGTTAATAGAAAGTAGGGGTGCTAATCGAGCGAGTGAACAGAGCTCAACTTGTGTTTGAACTCGGCTCGAATAGTTCGAACTCATTCGAACTCGACTTGAGATCAAACGAGTTTTGAACATACATGTTCGAATTTGATTCAAATATCTTTTATATGTTCGAGCTCGACTACAAGTCAAAAGTACCTCACTTTAAAAAATGAGGTCAATGTGAATTGAACCCACAACATTCAGGTCATCAAGGTGAATACTTACCATCTCAACTATCTCTCTTCTTTGTTATTATATTGTGTATATATACATGTATATGTATATGTATATATACATATATATATATATATAATATAAAAACTATACTGTTATATTATTTTATCGAGTCGAGTTCGAGTTATAACCGAGTCGAGTCGAGTCAAACACGACCTTACTCAAGCTCGGCTCGTAAGATTCGAGTTCGAGCTCAAGCATTTAAATGTCGAGTTTCGAGTCGAGTTAAGCCGAGCCGAACGCTAAATGCTCACGAGCTGGCTCGCTCAATTAGCAACCCTAATAGAATGTGATGTTGTGATATCTTGCTATTTCTTTTATATATATATATATATATATATATATATATATATATATATATATGTGATATAATGATGGATAGGGCGGTTTTCTTATTACACTTTTAGGGAAAAATCTATTTATTTAAAAGATTTTGATAATATTTAATGGATTAGAGTGTGATTTTTCATTATCATATCATCCGCGTAGCATCTTGTTATATTGTGTATTTTATACATTCATCGTGACATTCTTTTCATCTTAAGACGCTTAGAGATCCTTTCTGCTTAAATTCGGGTAAACCTAATTAATCTAATTTGAGAATCGGTTTGGTCCACGTAACATTTCCACTTTGGTTAATGGCAAACCGGATTTGGGGTGTTACAAAAGTTGAGGTAGAGATGAGTTTCATCGATAGTTATACGTAAAATGTTTAAATAAAAGTTGGTTAAATTGGTGAAATGATTATAGTAAAACCTTCTACCATTACCATCGGTTTGTTAAATTAACCAATTTTTTTACCATTTTCTTATATGATTAAATAAGTTCTTCATTGTTTTTGGCCCATTTAATTCGGTTTAGTTGGTAAATCGATAAATCGAGTTACTATTTACATCCCTATCTCAAGAGATAATAAAAAGGTGAAAAAAATTATGTATATGAAAGGGCACATGATAATTATGATTAATTTCAATACAAAATATAATGAACATGTATTAATTTTTCTTAGAAATATTTTACAATACATACAATTTTTAGTAACGTTGACTATTTAAATTTTCATAACATTTATATCACAATTCTTAGTAAGGTTGACTATTTAAATTTTCATGACATTTATATCTATTTCATACTAACACCTAATGAAAAATAGGACATTAAACCAATCAAATTATAACAAAATAAAATAACAAATAAATTAAATTATTATAATTTATTTCCTCACTTAATTAAAGTTTTTTTATCTCTAATACATTAAATTATTATAATCAATTCTATTATTTACTAAAGAGTTATCGATGAAAATAGAATTTATCTTTAATATTGATTGTGCATGATGTGACATCTTAACTTATTATAAATTATAATATAAGCCTCTAAACATAATATTAATACGTAGGATTTCTACATATTTCTAATTTAGGATTTCTAGATTATTTATTTGTTGAAAACTTTAAAGTTTAACTAAATTTGATTGAAAATCTTAAAAAATGAAAATTTTTGTTTCAATTATTAAACTTAATCCAAAATAAAATATTTTATTTATTAATTCCTTCTTGATTAAAATTTTTACTTATTTTTAAAATGAAAATAAAATTATTATTGAAATTCTTATATAATCATTTTTGTTAAAATTGGATAGATATTCACTATGCCATTTAAAGATAGCTAGTCACTATTTTCCCAGTGAATATATTGTTAATAGATTTTAAATTATACGCCTCTCACAATGCTCGGATCATTGGCTAATTAAATTTAGATGGGCCACATTCTTATCAAAAGATTTCTAACAAGAACTATTTCATAGGAAATATACTTATTAGTTCTCTTTATTATTATTCCTGATAGAAAGGAGGGGTGTAAACAAGCCTAGATGAATCGAGCACTAGTTTTTCATGTTCAAATTTGTTTATTAACTAGTTTGCTCAAGTTTGGTTCATTATTAGATTATATATTTTTGAGTTGAGCTCAAACTAAACATTCATTTTCTCAAGCTTGGTTTGCGTTTAATTATATTTTAAACTCTCTATGAAGAATTTGATATTTTGTTGAGTTTAAAGTTATTTTTTAATGATGAGATCTTTCAATTCATAAGTAAAAGTGATAAAATTTGAAATAAATAAACTTTTGATACATATATGCTCTTTGAAGCCGAATTGAGAACACATTTTGATTGTTAAATGGCTTAGTTTGATTTTACCTTTATAAGTAGTAAGTCTTTGGCACTTGGTAAGAAGTACTAATTCAGTATCCAATAATAAGTAGCTCATATCAATCATTAGAAAGTAATTAGTTTTTAACTAAGCAACTAATGAGCATGTTTTCCACAACCACTATATATTAGTAATTCATTATCATTAATTTGAAAAGTTATATTTATTACATTTTGCATTAAAAAAAGAAATATAAGGTAAGCATAAGTATAGCTACTATAAAACTAGCTACGTAATTAGTAATTAAGTAACATGTTAAGTATTAACAATACTTTCAAGTAGTAATTGTTGATAGTACAAAAGTTATTTCAAGCATTGTTCACGTTTCAAAAAGCTATCTATTTTAAACTAAGTATTTTTTCACGAGCACAAAACGAACGAGCACAAGTTCAAGTAAAATTGAGGTGAGCCTAACTGCTCACAAGCTCCCTTGGCTTGTTTACACCCTTAATAAAAAAATTTTGTATTATTTATATTAAAGATTCTTCATAATGGCCACTATTCCCCACTTTTTCCCTCTCTTGAGTTTGATTGACCCAAAGAAAGATTGTCATGTGAGTATGATTCATATAACTAATTCAATGATATATAAGGTGGGGAAAATAGGCAAAGTTTTAGACTTTTAGTTGTGCATATACCATTACTCTTCTTATTTTTAATGAAAACTGTTATACTATTTACTTGCAGAGAAACCTTAGCGGATCATATAAAAATATATATTTATAGTTAAAATTTTTACAAAAAATCACTATTTTTTTCAAAACTAATAACTAATCATAGCCCTATTAATTAGTAAAATTTAATTCTATATGTGCCACTAATATTCATTATCAATATACTTCAAAAATATGCCTAGGCATAGGTCGGATGTATAAAATAATAATTATTGATATTTATTTAAATTATTATCAATGTCATTGATCGTGTTAATTTTGCTTGAATTCCTTAAAAATTCCAAGCCAGGTTTGAGTCGAAAAGGCACAAACTAGAACTCACTTTATTTATTTTTGAGTCCAATTATTTTTAGTCAAACTCGAACCAAATCAAGTATAGTCAAACAACCTTATTAAGGCTGAGGAAAACATTACTAAGTATTTTTAGTTCCTCCTAATTTGTCAGGTTTGATCCAGGTGCCTTGTCAAGAGAACCTGTCATAGCATTAAGTAAACATGAAATTGAGCCTCTAACATCCATTATTGCAAATTGTAACTTCTTTCTAACCATCCTTCCCTTGCAACTACCTAGGAAAGATCAATTTAGGCCTAAGCCCTCAAACACCAACTCAAACATATATATATATAGGTAAAATGTTTATCAACAAGATGCAGGAAAGCATTCCTGCGCCCATTTTTAATCTAGGCAGTCTGAGTACAAGGACGACCCAGATCTATTTTTATTATTAAAAAAAATGTCACCCTTCTCCCCTCCCACATCGTTGCCGCCGCCGCTCCTCCCCTCGCCGGCCGACCTCCACTCCTTCCCTTGCCGGGCAACCTCCGCCTCCACCTCGTATCAACCGCCGATTGCCCTCCCCCGGCCATCGCCAGCGCCAGCGACAATGTCCCTCTCCCCATCCCTTGTCATCCTTGTCGTGGACAACTCTGCAATCGAGCTCGGCTTGCTCCACCTCCTCCCCAACACCACCTCCCTCTGTAAAACCCACGATTCGAGTTAGGGTTTTATATTCAGAACCGGTCGGGTCGACCGTTATTTTTCGAGTTGAGTCAGTTTCAGGACACGTGTACCGAGCCGATGCCAGTCGCGTGTATGAGCTATGAGGGTCATGCGTACCCAAGTATATGATGATAACGTCATGAACACAGCAGAACAGAATGAGTTATCAGATATATGAGAGTATGCCAGTCATTTTTTTATTATTTTTATATATAGTGGATCGTAGAATTAGTTTTAGGCCGTTTATCGCGTTAGGACGCGTTACGGGCATGTCTGGGTGGGTTGATAGTTCATAGAGCATATCATTATGATTTTTTTTTGTGTTGTTTGATTTTACGGGATTTTTCCCGATTTTTATGAATTTTTTTAGGATTTAATATGACTTAGTTATTATACTTGACTCGAGCCGGAGACGAGTCAAGTCTTAATTACAAGTTTGCCACCCAACCTTTCTTCTCCGCCCCGACCTTTTCTCCCCACGCCCAAACCCTCGTGCTGCGCCGCCCCTGTTCGCGCGCCACTGCCGCCGCTGTCGGCGCCGCCCGGCCGTCGACCGACGCCGCCCAGCTCGGCGACGACGTCGCCCTGCCGCCCCGACTAGGTCCGGCCCTCATCGGACCGCCGCGACGCGAGGAAGCCACGCCGCGACGCCGCGCCTGCGTTGCACTTCCGTCGCCGATTCCGCCGCCGGCGACCAGCGCCGCCGCGATCAGTCGGTCACCTCAGCACCCTCAGCCTTCCAGCGACCTTCCCCGACTGGAACGGAGGCCATAGCCGCCGTGGTTGGCCGGATCTAGCGTCCCATCGCCGCCGGCTCTGTTTTGCCGTTTTCCGGCGAGCCGCCGCCTCCATTGGCCACGCTGAGGTCATAGATGAGTCGGGGTCGCCGAGCCGGTTCCGAGGGTACCCAACACGACCCCTTTCCGACCAGTAGACGCCGCCGGCGATTGTCGCCGGAAAACCACCGGAAGTCGCCGGAAAACCGCCGGAAAAATCGGAATTTCTGGGATTCGCCGGAATTCACCGGATCTTCCGCGGGGCTCACCCAGTGGAGCCCGATCGAGCTTCGGACGCCGATGAGCGCCAAATTTGAGCTCCGAGACGCGCGACGGAACCCTAGCCGTCGCCGATTGCCGACGATGTGAGGTATAATTACCTCCGATTGATTTATTTAAAATTGATGATAATTGTTAGCATAACATGCTAGGGTTGATTAATTATCATGATTAATGTCTTGATCATGAATAAAGTAAAGATGTGCATGATGAGATTGTTAGTGAATGAATAGTAAGTGATCTAATGAGATAGATCGAGTCTCAGCATGATAAGTGATCATGAGATAACTTAGAAAAACACAGTAAAATTGGTATGAATAGGACGAGTTAGGATTATTTACTTTTATGATTATTTGAGTGGTCATTGTGATGGATGATGATGGTGTTGTGTGTGATTCATTGATTTTGATGCATCATGTAGTTAGTGGGCGTTAGTATTTAGTTTTGATGTGTAGGTACGGAGTAGGAGCTCGCCGCCTAGGCGCGATGACACGCTTGGAGCTTCTACCAGGTCCGTTTAGGACTCGTCTCGTTTTACTCTTTTCTATTGTATGTTTAATTTATTGCCTGCAGGACGGGTTAAGTGGCGTTTTATCGGATCCCACTTAACTCGGGCCATTTAATCGAACATTTTCCGGATTAATAACCCCTCGAGGATGAGATCCCTCGAGGTTGATTTCGAAAACAAGATCCACCAAAAGTTGCCTTCGGGCCTATTATATAACTCCCTACCCAAGCCTATATATATATGTAGTTTTCGCATTTTCATGTGAGACGAGAGATGGAGAAATCGACTGCACGTACCATGCAGAGGATGCCGTGACAGTCAAAGCGGGCTCTGGATTAGTGCCAGCGGACTGTTCCATTCCCGAGGGATCCTGACAACTCCGCGTTTGAGTTCCTCACACCCGGAGAACGTGGAGGTTTACGGGTACTGTTTAGTACAGCGCATGTCCGGACTTGTGGTTCAAAGGGTACTAAAGGCGACTGCCTGAGAGTACTCGGCCTTCGTGCTCAAGGCCAGGAGAAATATGGAGGTAAGGAGAGGGCTTAGGATAAAGTTTCACGAGAAGTACTGAAAAAGAAGTGCCGAGAGCGGCATAGTACCAGCAGCAGTAAGTTCGGGATGCTACCGGGTCTGCAGCCCAGTGGCTCCTCAGTAGTGCCCTTCAGAGTGTTCACGTGGAGTATATGCTGTTTTCTTTCATATGAGAGTTTGCTCTCATAGCCAGTTTGTTATAGTTATTTTATTTTCCGGACCAGTAACACTTGTTACTGACGTGTTTTTATACTATATGTAGGTAATAATCACGAGTTGGAGGAGCCAGCTTGGACGGAGGAGCAATGAGGTCTTGTACACACACATGTTAGATTTCTGAATGTTTAATATTGTATTATTATGTTATTATATTGTGAATGACATGATTAAATGTTTGAGCATGATGATATGATGTGAATGAAATGCTAAGACACGATAACAGAATGCAAAATATGATCAGAGTTGAGCAGCGGAAGCGTAGTGGGTTGAGACCCAAGCTTCAGAATGAATTCATAATATGTTAGATTTTGTGTGAATGAAATCATGGATGCATGTGTGTATATTTATATATATATATATATATATATATTATTTTGACAGGGTGGGCCCATAATTGCACTTTTAGGGGGAGACCCTGACGGTTTTATTTCAGGATTTTTACCGTAATTGTAATGGTGTGAAAATTAGGTTGCATGTCATCCATGTAGTATCATGTTAGGGTTTTATGAATTTATCCATACATGACAAGTCGTATCTACATCTTAAGACGCCGAGATTGGATCCGTATGAGTTAGGTTCGGGTTAGCCGACCTAACCGGGGCTGGTAACATGCCGGTTCGGTTCACGAGCGTGATCCGGATTTGGGGTGTTACACCCTCCCCTCCTCCACACCTCACCCTGCCCTACCAACTCATTGTGGGGTGCCAGACATGGCCACTCGCGGTCGGATCAGGCCGCACGGCCACAAATGTGACCCCCATATATGGCCACCGCATGCCAAACCTAATTGTCCCCTGACCAAATCTGGCCTGGGGATGACCAGGTCCACATGTGGCAAACGGACGTGGTTGGCGGTGGCCAGATCTAGATCTCGCAGCACTGCCCATAATTCCACGCGGTCACATCTATGGTCGCTCGGCTAGATCCAACTGTGGGCGGCCATGTCTGGCCGCCCTGCGATTAGATTTGGCCGGGGGCAGCCAAACATGGCCGCCCTTTGCTGGCACAATTGCCGCCCTTGGATGGAGGCAGCAGCAACACCTTTAGGAAAAAGTTTTTTTTTTTAAATAATAAATTTTGGTTATCTTTATAATTGGATAGCTCAGATCAAAGTGTAAAGTGTAAGACAGAAAAAGAATTTCTGCCCCTAGCCCACCTATATATATATATATATATATATATATATATATATAATAATAATAATAATAATAATAGTAATAGTGTGTGCGCTGCATGAAAATGCAGCGCATCAGCAACGTAACAATTCCGGGCCGTTGGATGAAAATACAACAGCCTGGATTCGTTTTTTTTAACCTATTCCTCCTCCTCCTCCCGCTCTTCACGCCGTTCCCTCGGCGCCGCCCTGCCCCCGGCCAAGTCCCCCCAGCCCCTCCCGCAGCCGCCGTCCCCCACCGTCCCCACCAGCAGTCGCGGCAGCCCCCCACCCGCAATGATCCCCACACACGCGAGCCCCGCCCCTCAGGCACCCGCCCCAGCCCCGCCCTACCCCCGGCCTCGCTTGCAGCCGTCCCACACCGCCCCAGCCAGCAGTCGTAGCGGTCCCCCCTCCCCGTGTTGCTCCTCCCGCTCACGACCGCCCTTGCCCGGCCGGGGCCGCGCATTTCCCAGCAGGCCCATCCAGCCCCGAGGCGGCGACGTTGTTGGCCAACAGGCGGTTGGCGGCAAGGTTGCCAGCAGGGGGTGGCGGTCCAAAACAAAATTAAAATCAATTATTTTTCTAAAAATTGTATTTCGTAATATTAACTCGAGTTAGGTTCAAGTAAAGTTTTTATTACAAAATTATTTTATTTAAAATTTTTTTGTAATATTAACTTAAGTCAAGATCAAATTAAGTTGTATTATGAAATTATTTTATTTTTTTAAATTTATTTTGTAATATTAACTCGAGTCCGATCAAGTAAAGTTTTTATTACCAAAATACCCTCCCCTCTTTCTTCACTTTGTTTTGGCATGCCACCCTGTAACACCCTGTTTCAGCTCACCCGTGAACCGACCCGGAAATGTCACCGGCGACCGAACCATTCGCTAATCTACTAGATTCGGTTAAGCCGACCCAGATCTACTCTCGGCGTCTCAAGATGGAGATGCAAATGTGAAATGCATGAATGGGAACAATTGGGTTCTAATGCGGTCCTACATGCATGCTATGATGTACAAGCAAAAACAAGACAAAACAATAAATGAGAAACCAAAAGAAAAATATATGCTATTACGGAAAAACGGACAGAGTTTCCCCTAAAAGTGCAATAGGGGCCAACCTGTCCACAATAAGGGTATATAAATATTTTATGAAAATACGATAACACATACCAATCTACATTGACATTAAATCATTATCTCATTCGTTTTTACCCGAGCCGAGTCTGAACTCCAAGGCTCCCTACTCATTCATATTTATCAGTTCGTTTCATAACAAGTAATTCATTCAAGCAAACACATCAAAATTATCATTTACATAACAATAACACACCATCATTATACATACGTTACATGCGGCAGGTACATGTGTGCGCGGTTCCGTGCTGCTCCTCCGCAGTCCCGACAGCTTTCATCGCTCGCATTCCTCACCTACATATATATAGAAAAACCGTCAGTAACGAGTGTTACCGGCCCGGAAAATAACTAATATCAATCTGGCACAGGAAAGCAAACTCTCCTGTTGAATCAAAACCATATACTTCCTCAAGAACTCTCATCAGGGCACATACGGGAGCCGTCGCCGTCGGGCCGTCGCCCTCGGGTCGACAGCGTCCCCCTTTCTTTCTCATTCTCATACCTTGGTCATTTCTCTATCGCTTCTCGCATCAAATTTCATTCCTTACCGCCCTCTGCACCTTCCATATTACTCCTGGCCTTGAGCACAAAGGCCGAGCACTCTCAGGCAGTCGCCTTCAGTACCCTTTGAACCACAAGTCTAGACATGCGCTGCATTGCAGTACCCGTAAACCTCCACACTTCTCCGGGTTTGAGGAACTCAAAGGTGGAGTTGTCCGGATCCTTCGGGAACGAAGTGGGTTCTCCCCAGCTCCAGAGCCCGCTCTTCCGAGCACACGCCCTATCTGAAGACGTGGCCGCAAGTAACCCTCATCTCATCTCTCACCGAAAACGCGAAAACTATACATATATAGGCCTGGGTTGGGATTTATACAATAGGCCCGAAGGCAACTTGAGCTGGATCTGAAGTTCGAAAACAAACTCGAGGGATCTCATCCTCGAGGGTTATTAATCCGAAAAAAACTGTTGGCTAAATGGCCCGAGTTAAGTGGGATCCGATAAAACTCCACTTAACTCGTCCTGCACAGGATAAATCAAATGCACAATAGAGTAGCGTAAATCAGAGAACGAGTCCTAAACGGACCTGGTAGAAGCTCCAAACGGGTCCACGCGCCTAGGCGGCGAGCTCCTACACCGTACCTACACAATCAGGCTAAAAACTAACGCCCGCATGATGAATCACACATCCTATAGCATGCACACACAATCAACACAATCACGCATCAACCATCACACATCAACCTATATCAATTCTAGCAATCAATTCTAGCAAGTCTACTTAGGCTAGTTTGCATTAGATCATGATCATTACCTAGTTACCCTAATTAGTTTCTTAGTCTCCATTTTTAACACCACTCAATCAAACAAATTTCATATTTTATCCTTAATCAAATCTACATTTATATATATTATTATAACACACAATTCACCAATCCTAGCATGCAATTCTAATAAGCAATACTTTCAAATAATTAAGTTAAAATAAATTATACCTCGCGTCGTCGAAAATCGGCGACGGTTAGGGTTTTCGTTTCGTGGCTCGAAACTCGAATTCGGCACCTAGCGGCGTCCGAAGTCCGATCAGATTGGATCGGGTGCGTTCGGCGGATGATCCGGCGAATTTCCCACGAATCCAATTTTTCGGCGGTTCCAGCAGTTTTCCGGCGAGTGTCGGCGGATTCCGGCAGTTTTCCGGCGATGATTCGGGACGGGGCAATCAGGGGGTCTATCGGCACCAGCTCGACGAGCTTGGTCCGATGGTGGTGTCAAACAAAGCAGCCGGGGCGGCGATGGCCGTCGGCGGCGGCGTCGAAAATGGGTGGCGGCGGCGGCGTGCTCCGATCGGGGCTGCGGCCGGCCTCGACGGTGCTCGGGATGGTGGGGAAACGTCGGCGACGGCGAGAGGGTGGTCGTCGGGGTCACAGCGGCGGCGGAGCGGCCCGGACGGCGGCGAATCGACCGAGGGCGACGGTCAGGCGGCTTGTGGGCGATTCGGCGTCGTGGCGGCGAGACGGTGGCCGGGGTGGGTCGTGGCGGCACGGCGACTGCACGGCGGGGCGGGGCGGCGTTGATCGGCGGCTGTACGACGTCGGCGGCGGCGGCGATGAGCACGAGGGGTGGCAGCGGCTAGGGTTTTGGAAGGGAGAAGTGTCGGGAATGGAGAAAATATACTCCAGTGGCAGTTTCGTAATTAAGTATTGACTCGATTCCTACTCGAGTCAAAATAATAACTAATTCGTAATAAATTCTAAAAAAAATCTAGAAAAATATGGAAAAATCCCATAAAATAAAACAAACACAACAACATCCAAATGACATGCTCTATAACTAATAACCCACCTGAATATGATCCAACGCATCCTAATTCGTCATTCGGCCCTAAAAATATTCTACGATCAAATAAAAATAACAATCAATACTGCATACCTCCATATACTTGATAACCCATTTTTCATCATCTTTCAGGCGTTATCATCGTACACTTGAGCATACATGACCCTCATCGCTCATAACTCACAGCTGGCCTCAACTCAGCTCGCGGTCCATGAAGCTGACTCGACTCGAACCGACAGTTGAACCGACTGGTTCACTCCCGTAAAACTCTGACTCGAGTCACGGGTTTTACACAACCCTGTCGTGCGACACTTGACTCTGACTCGAGTTAATATTACAAAATAAATTTTTTAAAAAATAAAATAATTGATTTTAAAAATAAAAAATTTTAAAAATAAAATAATTTTGTAATAAAAACTTGAATCAATCCTGCGCGAGACCGAGTCAAGTTTTGATTGCAAAATAAATTTTAAAAAAATAAAATAATTTAATAATAAAAACTTAATTCGATCTAACTCGAGTCAATATTATGAAATAAATTTTAAAAATATAAAATAATTTTGTAATAAAAACCTGACTTGATCATGTGCAGGACCGAATCAAGTTTTTATTACAAAATAAATTTATTACCGAATAATTTTTAAAAAAAATAATTCCGTAATAAATTATTTTAACTCAAGTCGGGATCGAATAAAATTTTTATTACAAAATTATTTTATTAAAAATTATTTTTGTAATGTTAACTTAAGTCGGGATAGAGTTAAGTTTTTATTTTGAATTTATTTTATTTTTTTAATTTATTTTGTAATATTAACTAGAGTCCGATCGAGTAAAGTTTTTATTACCAAACTACCCTCCCCTGTTCTTCCCTTTGTTTTGGCGCACCACCCCCTGCCGACGACCTTGCCACCAGCCGCCCGCTGACCAACAACGTCGCCGCCTCAGGGCTGGATGGGCCTGCTGGAAAACTCGCGGCCACTAGCCGGGCAAGGGCAGCCGTGAGCAGGAGGAGCAACACGGGGAGGGGGGACCGCCGCGGCTATTGGCGGGGGCGGTGGGGGACGGCTGCAGGCAGGGCCAGGGGAGTCGGCCGGGCTGGGGGTAGGGCAAGGCTGGGGGCAGGGTGCGACCGAGGGGGAGCGAAAACCGGCGTGAGGGGCTGGGCTCGCATGGGTGGCTAGCATCACGGGTTGGGGGCCGCCGCGGCTATTGGTGGGGGCGGTGGGGACGACGATTGTAGGATGGGCTGGGGGGCTTGGCCGGGGTGGACGAGGCGGGGCTGGGGCTGGGGCTGGCTAGGGGTGGGGCGGCGCCAGGGACGACGTGAAGAGACAAGAGGAGGAGGAGGAATGGGTTAAAAATAAAAAATTGAGCTGTCTCATACGCTGTATTTTCACGCAACCCACAGTATCCAACCTGCATTTACAAACCTCCTCTATATTATTATTTCTTGTGGCCTCTCCGCCGCCGACACAACAACGTCTCCTGACACCCTCTCCCCGGTACCGCCACCATTGCCATGAACCTTTCTTTCTTCGTGTTTTGGTGATTGTTCTTGCATGGTTGCCGTGGTCTTATATTTAATAGTTGATGGGGTTTGTTGTTTTGGATTGGCAGGTTTGTGGGGTGGTGGTGGTGTTGGTCCAACCCGGGTTCTTGCTCTGAGAACTTCCAACTCTGGCCGACGCCGAAGCGAAGATAGCAGCGTCCCGCTCCTCAAGGGGGTGTGTGCTGCCGCTGCCGCCGCCGCCGCCGCCGCTGAATTGTTCTCCTTCTCTCCGGTTTGGCGTCTGTATCGTATGGTCGTCGGATACCCCGTCGACTACGGCTAATACCTGCTCCGGTTTGATTCCAGTTTTTTCTGTACCTGTTTTAGCTTCGGTAGTCGGGTGTTTTTTTAGTGTTGAAAGATGTGAAATTTGTGGGAGTTTTGGCAGATCTTTGATCAGATCTGGCTGCTCGTATTTGTTTTTCTGTTGTAAAAAAAAAACCAAGACTTTTTGCTAGTTGTAGGTAGAAAAGGAGGGGGTGGCGATCTGGTTTTTTTTGTTGCAAGGTGGTGTGTGGAGGAATGTCGAAATTCAATTGTTTCTCTGCATTGATTGGGAGGAAGAAGAAGACCCAGGTATGGTTGGGCTGCTTTTCTTTATTTGCTTCTTTGTTTGTTGGGTGTCTTGTATTGGGCTGAGTGTGGAGGTTGGGTCTTTATCTGCTGCATTTATTGTAGGGTGAGGTTGGGAAAGCTTTTGATGAAAAGAAAGGGCAGAGGACATTGCAGGTGAAGCTTGAACATGGGAATGTTGGGGGTGACTCCAAAGAGGCCGACTTTAAGGAGACCTCGTTCAATTTTCCTGTGCCGTTTGAGGTTGTGGGGGGTGCCACTTGCAATGTCAAGGTGTTGAATGGAGAGAGCTCGCCGAGTTTGGATGCTGCGTATGAAGGTGAGGATGAGCATGATGGGAAAGTGGAATCCATGAGGAGGGGTTTCTCTGATTTGGATCTCCAAGCTAAGGTTGAAGAGCATTACTTGTCATCAGAGGCATCAAATTTGTTGGATGCTATAGCTGCTTCTGCCAAGGCTAATGATGGAGATGGAGGAGCAGGAGGAGGAGGTGGAGAGATGGAGGTGGTTCCAAGCGGTC
Source organism: Piper betle (assembly GCA_033002965.1). Classification (NCBI taxonomy): domain Eukaryota; kingdom Viridiplantae; phylum Streptophyta; class Magnoliopsida; order Piperales; family Piperaceae; genus Piper; species Piper betle. Next base: position 13,993 of record JAURVB010006476.1, on the reverse strand, counting down.
ATGTGAGTGATCCCGGCATTGCTAATGCGCAGGATTGGGGGTCTCCAAGGCTGGTGCGCTCCTGCTCGAATCTGGAGACAAGTGCTGTTATAGAGAAGGTTGGCCAGCAGCTGCCTAAGTCTAATTCCTATGATGATATGGGGAATATTGGAGGAGGAGAGTTCACTGTTCCGGCCATCCATGGCAGCCCTTTATCTGTCATAACGACCATGAGCGCAGACAAGGTTGTGTTGAAGAAGGGGTCCTCGAGCCATGTACTTCCTTCTAGGAGTCGCAAGCTGTGGTGGAAGCTTTTCCTGATGAGCCACCGGAATCTTCACAGACCAGCAGTTTCTAGTTCCATGCATCTATCAATGAAAAACATTAGCCAACAAACAGATGGCTATTGCTCCGATACTATGGAGGGTAGCCAAGGTACTGCTGGGATGAAGGAATCATCTTTTAAAAGCCACAAAGTAGAGTCACCTTGGTTGTTCTCTGATGAATTAAGTAGTAAAAACTTGCACAATGTTCATAGGAATCAATGGATGGCCTTCTCTTCTGAGTCTTCTGGCTTAGCTAGAGTTGATGAATGGGTGAACATGCTTGGAATGCAGTCTGTTAATCCTCCAGATGATGCTGATTGCAATGAGACAGGTGAGACAGAGATAACTATTGTCTACCCGCCATCTCCTCGGAAAAACACTCAACCAAATCGACATTCCAATGGCATTCTCTCTGAAGATGTTGTGCAGGCCAATAGTGTTATCAATTCCCTGAACACTTTCTCCACTGTAGCTCATGTAGCTGGAATGGGCCTCAAGGTGATCCCTCATATATCTCCATTTGCCAGTTTGAAATCTGTCAACTTATCAGGAAATTTTATAGGTAAGTTTGTTCCTTACGAATTTAGCTTATTATTAACTAGTGTTTTAGTTTTTTAATCTATTCTTTTGGGTTTTTCATGTAGCTTACATCACTCCTGGCTCACTGCCAAAAGGTCTTCACACCCTTAACCTTTCCAAAAACAAGATTGCAACCATTGAGGGTCTCAGGGATCTCACAAGATTGCGAATTCTGAATCTGAGCTATAACCGCATCTCTAAAATTGGTCATGGTAAGTGCCAAATTCTCAGTTTTCATCTATTTGCTTCTTTGCTCTAGTCTGTCCATCATTCATGTGAACTTACGGAATTATTCACTGTTAAATTTCTCATATGAAAACAGCTGATCCTTAATTAGAATCTAACAGTCATACTACTAATTTACCTTCTGGCTGAAATATTTATAAAGACAATATTTTTTTGTTGAATCACTTTATTATTGCTTCCTAAATATCTATCTTTCTGTATTGTTCATCCCATTCACCATTTATAGCTTAAGTAGTTGTAGAGCTTGAGCTTGCATTTTAGGAAGTAACATTTCTTCCTACTGTCTCCCCAGGCTTATCAAGCTGCATTCTCATCAAAGAACTATACCTTGTGGGAAACAAAATCAGCGACGTTGAGGGCTTGCACCGACTGCTCAAGCTGACTGTTTTGGATTTGAGCTTCAACAAGATAACAACAGCCAAAGCCCTTGGTCAGCTCGTGGCAAACTACAACTCCCTGCTGGCTCTTAATCTTCTGGGTAACCCAATACAAGGCAACATTGGTGATGAGCAGCTGAGAAAAACCTTGTCTGGCCTGCTGCCCCAACTGACCTACTTGAACAAGCAGCCAATCAAGCCTCAAAGGGCCAGAGAGTTAGCCACAAACAGTGTGGCCAAAGCAGCACTTGGCAATGGAGGTTGGAGCTCCAGAAGGAAGCCAGCAAAGAGGACTGGCCGAGTCTCCCTGCCAACCAAGTCAAGGGCTGGCGAAGGAAGCAGCCATAAGAGCCAGCACAGACCAAGAAGCATTCACCACCGTTCTCCTTCTAGGAGGTAGAATCTGGACATTCATAAATTAGATTAATTATGCTAAGATGCCCTTCCAGGAAAATGTGTTTTCTTCTTTATGTTTTGTGTGGGAGTTCACTCTGTGTTATGGGGATCTTGTCGATCAATGTACGTTTATTTGCGTAGATTTGTTACATTATTCAAAATGGGTCTTAATGTTTTTTTTGTTTCGATGTATGGACGTTTATTTTATGAATGTTTGATTCATCTTTGCTCAAAAGCAAGGGAAAAGTTGTCAAGCTGCTGAGCATATTTTAATTCATTGATGTCAACTCCATCGCCCACTAAATAAGAATGAGCTTTGTCCTTGGTGTGGAAACCAGCATAAAAAAGGTAGCCCAAGTATCAATAGTTCACGCGTTTCTATAGCATTAGAAGCAGTTCTCATACTTTTCTTGAGGGAAGCTAAAACAATATTAGTAACGTTTGGTTGGTAGCCGAAGTGGTCTGGACTTTGTGAGCTCGTGTCGTTGAAATTTCGAAGTTCTTACCAAACAACGCAAGATCAATGATGTTTTGGAACGACGCTTTGGAAGTCGTCAAAGGCGTCTCTTTCTGATTAAAGAATAGCCAGTCTGGTCTGGTTAGCTCTTAAAAGTCTTGCTAGATTTGAGTATGTATATATATGATATAAATTCGGTATAATGATATAACAAACTAAGTGAAGAAAATATGAATCTGACCAATGGTGCATGAAAGAGGGGCCGATGGTCAAATGGTGTGGGGAGCTGCCCATGGCAATTGGTGTCATGGTTTAGTCCTCAAGCAAATACCCCATAAATCTGCGCATAAATAATAATATTTTCTTTCCATGCACGTACGTCTTGTGCACATCACCTTAACTCTCCCTATCTTCCACTTTGACGAGGGCGCTTAGGGATCATCCCCTTCGAGTTCACATTTCATACTTTCGTTGAGCAGGAAATTTCCTCCAGGTCTGGAAGCTAAAATACATCAAACGCATTTGTTTAAAACCCTGGTTAGGTTATTCAAAGCTCAATTAAAATTGATTTGACTTGATACTTAGACTCAACTCGCCTCAGAGTATCGTCCCTACTACCTACCCATTCTAAGTACAAAAAAAATAACCGTTTGTTTATTTGGTTGGTGTAAAAAAAATATAAAAATGTAAAAAAATTTCTTAATATGTAAAGAGTTATTTTTTATGAAAATATGATCCGTAAAATCTCTTCACAAAAAAATTACAGATTTTTAATGATGACCAACCACTTGGTATGAAGTCTTATTTGTATCTTATTTCAAAATATTCTAAAAATTGATAATTTTTTAATTAAAAAATACTTTTTAGCGTTAACTATGATATATAAATTTCATAGATTTTATATTTCTTGCATACTACCAAATGGAGTCTTAAATATAGGGATGGCAGCCGAGCCCAAAGTCTAGGCTTGCGAGCCGGGCTTGGATCGGCTAACGTTCAAGCTCGAGCTCAACTCCAGCTCGGAGCTGAGAGCTGTTGGGCTCCCTATAAGAGTTGTAGTGTTTGAGCTCTCTAGCTTTTTTTTTTTTTTAGCCTTTTGGTCTTTGGCTTTGGTTGGGCTTGCAAAATCCCAACGGGATACTTTTTTAAAAAAAGAAAGAGCTCGAAGCTGCTCAATCTTATCGAGCCTACGAACCGAGCCCAGCTCGGCAACTCAGTAAGGGAGGCAAGCTGCTCGTATGTTATTCGACCTCGAGGCCAGCCGAGCTCGGCACATCTACCAAGCCTACTTACATAACATGTGTAAGTTTTTTGGCCGTAAAAATACAATTTTTGGTTGGCAAACCAGAAAATATAAAACTCTCCTACGGATCCCCAGCCCCCCTAAGCCCATTAATTTCTAACTTTCTAATTTGAATGGGGCATGTTGTGATGAATTGCTTTTGTAATAAAAGGAACAAATTGCTTCCCTTTGTCATTGAAATTGGGACCTCGGCAAGTGAAGAATGCGGAACAATGGAAGCTTTGGTGTCGAATAGGCATTACTTTTTGAGGAGCAAAAATCTCTATTTGAGCATGTAAACCTGGCTGCTCACAATTGAGTACGTAAAACTCTTTTCATTATTTTTTTGTCTTCTCTGATTCAGAGTTAGACATGGCCTAATTCGTCCCCATAAGGTCAATTTTCTATGTAAGCAAGCAACTCTCATGATTTCTTTCTTCTTTTCTTTTTGTTCCCCAAGGTTTCTTTGATACGCATGAACAAAGTTAAATTATTTTTCCCCTATGAACAACATGCTTGAATACGCAAACTAAATTTGTACAGAATGATCACCAAGGAATAAATAAGTTTTCTTGTTATATATGATCAAGACAAGGAGCAGGTTATGCCACCCAATAGAAGAAAACATCTTGGCCAATTGAAAATATAAAGTACATCCCCACTGCAGCTACCAACTTTAAGTTCCTTACAAGGCTCTGCTCGTCTCGTAAACATGGATGAAATATTTCAATTTAAATCTTCAACTGCCAAAATTACACATGTTTCATTAACCTGCATTGAGCAGTAATCAGTGCTGTGAATTGATCATTTATAATAATTTTTTAATCCAACAATATATTAAATTATGAAATATTGTTCTCTTTAACATTTGAAATTAATAAATATGTAATTTATGTTACTTTAAACTATTGATTTAATTAAATAAAAAAATGATATATTTTTACATATTTTTTACTTGACTTGAAGTAATTTAAGGAGCCTCAGGGAATTGATCCTAAAAATTTGTGAGCGGTGAGCCATTTATAGAGTTTGACTGGACAGTCATACAGTTTAGTCGACCTAACGAAGTTTTTAGAGTAGAAAGAAGTTTTAAAACCATACTTTAGCTATTTAAGTGAAGAGAGATTAATCGAGTTCATAGGGGATTAAATTAGTTCATATTTTAATTTTTATGCTTTTGCTATCCAAATTTTTTACTTTTGATGGTTGAGAGTCCAAGTTTATCCACTTATTTGAAAGAAAAAATAATTTTATAATTTTATGGTTGAGATATATAGTATTAATTTTTGTAATGACATACAAAAAATGATGAAGCAAGCCTAAAATACATTAAAAAATGTTATAAAGAGAGAAGCAGACTATTTAAGTTTGAATATAGACACAGTCGAGGAATATTGATCTATAGATTATAGTCAATGAAGAAGGAAAAAGAATTCATAATCCCCTTCAATTCTCTAAAAGTGTGCAAATGATTAAAAAGAAGACAACGTTTCCATTTACTTTTTAATGTGAGCAATTTTGTTTCCTATTTTTTCATGATGCTTGCTTATATATGAAAGATGTTTGTTATGCGATTTATAAGTGTATGATTTTTTTAAAATTCAAATATGTCAAAGTAAATATATTAAATGGATGTCAGTAATGGGCTGATAAATAAAAAATTGCAGAGGGAGACTGTAAATGAAATTGATAATATGAAGAGCCAAGCATGCAGCTAATGTTTGAGGACATTGTAGATGATATCTTCTATGAAAATAAAGAGTGTGAAGGTCTATCCAAATTAATGTCCTAAGCAAATGGAATTATCTTCCATTGAAAAATCATTTTATATTTTATATTTATGAAAATAAAGAGTTTGGCCCTCGGTGAACTTGTGGGCATGTCCAACTCCGGCGGTTGTTAAGAAAAATGCCTAAAAATACTAAAATTAAAACAGCCAGGCCTTCAAAGACGTCCATTATGGCAACCAGCGACTCCCACCCATACATTCCTTTACCGGTTGGCCTTCATCATTCCACCCTCCATTATTTCTATCCATTCAAGACACACACACCACCACCCCTTAAAATGAACACCTCTTTTACCATAGTTTATGATGTCCTATCTACCCATTTAACAAATACAGAGATATATATTAAGTCATTGACATTATCTCATGGCTGCTCTCTCACCATTTCTGCCACCTTATGCTAGATTACCTGTCAAGCTTGACATAGATTCTTTTGGCAGGGTCTCATAGCATTTACCAACCCCCCCCCAATCAGCTTTAACTGCCCAGACTTTATATATTCACTTTTAATAGCATGTTACAATGGTTTGTAAGATTTTTCTGACAGATCGTGACCAGTATCTAATTGGTTTCACACGTTGGCAAGAGTGTTCCATTAGTCCCAAGGCATGATAACCATTCTTTTCCCTGCTTCAACACCACCATCATCATGAAAAACAAAACCTGGAAACAAACCTCGGCATGGGGGGTGTGAGATGGTTGTAGCATTTGATCTCACCTTGGTTGATTGCTCTGCGTTTGTTTGTGGGGAAGGGGACACTGGTTTGCACAGCATCGACGTCCAATCAACGTTTTTTGTGTGAACAACTTTCCACCAAGTCAATCTTTCCAGGTCTTTGGCTTAGCTACTTTTGGGCCTTCTCGTTCTTCTCCAAGGTAATCCGCTTTCTGGGTCTCTCTTCTTTGTTTAGCTTGGATCGGGTCTTCCTGCATCTGAGTTGATTGTTGTTTCATGGGGTGGTGTAAATATTGTGTTGTGTTTGGAATCATCGAGGGTAGGTATGGTGTTCCTGTGTTAACCATGCTCTGCCTTTTTTATGAGCTTTTACGGCTTTTCAAAGCCCGCTGTGCTAGAATTGCTTGTTGTGCTCCTTGTATTTCTTGCTTCCCCTGTTATTGTCTACTGAGCAGATCCAGTTTTTGATATGTTCATTTTGCACTTAATGTGCTGACTTGAATTGAGGGGGTACGTGACACTAATTGCTACTTGCTAATTTTATTGAATTATGGTAATCTTCTGGCTGTGTCAAAATTTTACTGATTTCTACTGTCTGCTATTCCTCATTAGATTGTTACTAACTGGCTATTGCTCTTTGTTTGGGATCAGGATTTCATTCTTCTCTCCCCTTATTACTCCCTAATTACGGATGATAGAACTGTTTTAAGAGGCACAAATATTATCTTTCCTGGTTTACTTATATCTTTTTTATATTTGTGAGTTGAGATAGTTATTGATTGATTTGTATTGCTTAATTTTTGAGAGTTGCTACTTAGCCTGATATCAATGATCAAAGTGCTTTCCCTCATTTAGACCCAGATAAATGATGAGATGAATCGGCATAGCACTATGGTATAGACTATTTTGATGTATGGATTTGTACTAAACAAACTTAAAATTGCCCCAATGTATATCATGTTAAGGGGAATTGGTTTCCTTTAAAAATAGACATGTCTAGAACGATTCAGAGATCTTTGATTCAGTGTCCCATGATTGATGTTTTGTGAGTGTGACTTCCAATCTTATGTTTAGATTGTCTCATGGAAACCAATACTTAATTGTGACGGGTACTGTTAAACTTATGTTTAATTCATGCAATTATACTTTTTCTTCTGTGTTAAGATTTTAGCTGACAACTTAATGTTAATAATTTGAACTTGATCTTAGAATACGTCTCCAACCCTATAATTTGGGTACAGGTGGAAGGAGAAGAAGATCATCTTTAACTCAAATAGTTATTTTAATTTGAGACTCAGAGGCCAATTGCCAAGTATCTTAATGTTGTATCTTGTCCATTATGCCATTGACATTGTTTTTTGGCCTGCAAAATTTAGACTGCATAATTGCCAGTAAGGTTGGTTTATAATCTGTTCATTTTTTTTTGTAAATGATATTTTCTCTGCATTTCTTTCAGGGAATGATGTCTCCCAAAAATTTGGTGAAGCTTAATTATCGGTTAATTATTTGAGAAGACAAGATGTTGGCTCATATAACCTTTAATATCATTTTCCTGTTGCCATTAGCAATTGCTGATTACCAGGGTAACCAAGCTGTCACTTTTATTTTGTAATTTTCTTCATTGACCAACATCAATATGTTAGCATTTACTGGATAGATATTAATTTATGATAATCAAGTGATTCATCTTTCATTTGCTAACCTTCCATATCTCAAATAAGCTACCTTTAGCCATCATCTACTTTTGCTTCCACGGTTAATTAACTGTGGTTTACTGCACAATTTCAGTTGATGCTCTTTATGCACTGAAAATGTCACTGAAAGGTCCACCAAATGTACTTTCAGATTGGAACCAGAATCAAGTTAGTCCATGCACTTGGCCGTCAGTCAACTGTGCCAATGATAATGTTATATCTGTGTTAGTAAAAATATCTGCAAGCATTATATTCCACTGTTTATTCTTGTTTTATTTGATGATTACTACTCAAATTCTGTAATAATTACAGGACACTATCTTCTATGGGGTTTTCTGGGACCTTGACACCAAAAATTGGGGCTTTGAGGACTCTTACTTCCCTGTAAGTTCATGGTAGTTCTTCATTACTTTATGCCACTTGTTGGTTTTTTCTAGGTAGGAATGCACATTCTAGAAAAGTAAGCGTTTTAAATCATCTTCTTGAGTTATGCTTTCCCCTCATGCAGTGTATTACAAGGAAACAACATTACAGGGCAGATACCCGAAGAATTAGGTAACTTATCCAGTCTGACCAACTTGGATTTGGAGAACAACAGGTTAACTGGAAGAATACCTGACTCTCTTGGCAGTTTAACAAAGCTTTCGTTTCTGTAAGTAGTATTTCTCTGTGTACTCATTTTGAAAGCAGCTAATATGACGTATTGGATGTCAGAATTTACATATTCAGCTTGTGCAAAATTTTACATCAGGATTTTAAGCCAAAATAATCTTGAGGGGCCTATTCCTGAATCATTTTCAAAACAATCGAGCCTGATAAATATGTAAGTGGGCACTTTTTATTATTGAGTTAATTGAAGTGTTTCACATTTAAGAAAGATTCTGGTTTGTGCTTTCTGGCTTCTGGGCCACCAATTTTATACTTTGACCATTTCTTTCTTTGTGTTTCTTGGCAGCCAGCTGGCATTCAATCACTTGAGTGGTGTAATACCTAATAGTTTATTTCAGGTTCACAAATACAAGTAATGGTACTTTCCCTATTGACTATTATGATTCTGTTGTAGAAAATTGTTCCATATTCTACAATCATTCAAATTAATCTTAGTTGGGTTACTCAATGAAGTTTTACTGGTAACAATCTGAATTGTGGAGTAAATACGCCACATCCTTGCGAATCAAGCTCCTCAAATGATGGTAGTGTTATCTTTCTTTGCGTAGGCAGAATTTTTAAAAAAACAAAATTGATCTTACCATGCTAACATTTATTTTCTTCTCTGCTGCCTTTGTAACAGATGGTTCGCACAAATCAAAAGCAGGAATTGTTGTTGGTGTCATAGGAGGAGCCGTTGGAGTTGTAATATGCAGTATCATTATATGTTTTCTTTGGAGGGGCCGGAATAGAGGATATAACCGTGAAGTTTTTGTGGATGTTGCAGGTTCCTTTTCCTGCTTGCTTGAATTAAATGGCTGTGTTTCCTTGAATTATATTGTTACCTTAAAACTGATGGTATTGTGGAATCTGCAGGTGAAGATGAGCGGAGAATTGAATTTGGTCAGTTGAAGAGGTTTGCGTGGAGGGAGTTACAACTTGCGACAGACAGCTTTAGTGAGAAAAATGTTCTTGGACAAGGAGGGTTTGGTAAAGTCTATAAAGGAGTGCTTTCTGATGGTACAAAGATTGCGGTCAAACGTCTCACAGACTACGAACGTCCTGGTGGTGAAGCTGCTTTCTTACGGGAAGTTGAGATGATAAGTGTAGCTGTACATAGAAACCTTTTGAGGCTTATTGGCTTCTGTATAACACCAACTGAGCGGCTTTTGGTGTATCCTTTTATGCAAAATTTGAGTGTCGCATATCGTTTAAGAGGTACTTCCCAAGCTTCCCGAGCTTCTTTGCTTTGTGTGCTTGTGTTTATTGAGTGTGTTTTTTTTTGGCATCTTAAAAATTGCACTTGTGTAGATTTGTTATGGTTTAAGCATCTTAAAAATGTCGTGTAGATAGACTAAACCAACGATTCGGGAATAATTTTCCAAAACCCATTAAATATTTGAGCTTTCATGTTGTCTCTTTGTTCTTAAACATTTGCAGAGATTAAACCAGGAGCACCAATTTTAGATTGGCCGACGAGAAAGCGTATATCATTGGGCACAGCTCGTGGACTGGAGTATCTTCATGAGCATTGCAATCCCAAAATTATTCATCGTGATGTCAAAGCTGCAAATGTGTTATTAGATGAAGATTTTGAAGCTGTTGTCGGAGACTTTGGCTTGGCGAAATTGGTAGATGTCCGGAAGACGAATGTGACAACACAAGTTCGTGGAACCATGGGCCATATCGCCCCAGAATATTTGTCCACCGGAAAATCCTCTGAGAGAACTGATGTCTTTGGATTTGGTATTATGCTTCTAGAACTGGTCACTGGACAGCGTGCGATTGATTTTTCACGACTGGAGGAAGAAGATGACGTATTGCTACTTGATCACGTAAGTTTGAAGCTGTTTTTTTATGGTAAACAAGTCATTGCATTTCTTGTTTTCTGATTGGGGATAAATTTGTTGCGGACTCAGGTCAAGAAGCTCGAGAGGGAAAAGCGCCTAGGCGCCATTGTAGACCGTAACCTGGATGGAAATTATGACATGATTGATCTGGAAATGATGATTCAAGTTGCTCTACTATGCACTCAATCGTCACCTGAGGACCGTCCCACAATGTCTGAGGTAGCACGGATGTTGGAGGGTGAAGGGTTAGCAGAAAGGTGGGAGGAATGGCAGCAAGTTGAGGTAACTCGAAGACAAGAGTACGAAAGAATACAGAGAAGGTTTGACTGGGGAGAAGATTCCATTTACAACCAGGATGCAATCGAATTATCCGGAGGGAGATGACAAATCAATGTTGATATTTGATATTATCGCCATTGGTTTGTTGGTAAGAATTTTAATGTTCCAACAGCACTGACCATGTTCATGGAGTATTTAGAGGTACTTTACTAGTTCGTTGTACAAAATTTGTGAGGGGATTAGAATGGTGGAAGTTGGTGTAATTTTGGTTGTCAACATATCCATTATGGATGCTGTTTCGTCTGGAAGAATGCTGTGCTAGAACATCATGATTCTGATCGATGAAACGAGAAGTAGATCGTTTATGTAAAATGTTTGTGCGGAATTTTATCGTTTCTTATTTGCTCTGATTTTCCCTTCACAACATTTTCTGTGTTTAAATGGTGTTGGGTTGTATCAGTTGAAGTGTAAGACTAAAAGAATTGTATGTTTCATTAAAGAATTGTATGTCTTTGCATTATTCCATGGTTAAATTATGACATACCCTAAAAATGCATTTACCCATGTAAGGAAACATTGCTATAGTTCAGTGTTACTATTTCTTGTCAGTAATTCTAGTGTTAAACAATTCTGGAGGGTACATGATAACAGATGCTAATAGTTCCCTCTATTTGGCTTTGATATTTGACCATAGTTTAAAATTTTGGAATTCAGACTTAACTCCATAGATTATGAAGAGGAGTTGAATTGAAGTTATTTGGAGTTGAATTGAAGTTATTTATAATAACTTTCAATCCAATAAGCAGAAAGAGCTACATCAATTATAAGATATTACTCTTTTGTCATTTTAAATTGATAAATATATTATTCATGATATTTTAAACTATTAATTTAACTAACTTAAATAATAACTATCTATTTTTTAAATGATTTTTTAAAATTAATTCGAAGAGACTCGGTGAGAATCAGAGAGTCAATCATAAAATCTATCAACAGGGAGTCATTTATGAAGTGTGACCCGAGAAGCTATAAACAAGAGGCAACTCAAAAGAGTCTTTAGAATAAAAAATATGTATTTGACTTGATTTAGCTTCACTTAAATAAACAAAGACATTTTTTATCCAACTTTAATTGAACATATTTTTACAAATAAAATTATACATAGAAAACCAAATTACAAGAGTGTATACTTGGTCTATAAAAACTGGACCAAATAATTCTTAAAATAAAATCTTTGTTGCAATATGATATCAAATAAATATCAGGAGCCCAAAATTAAATGAGCCAAATATAAACACAATAAAGCTAGAATTAAGAACATTCAAGTGCAAATTTGAAGTAACTCAATGTGAACGATATTTCAACATTCACTATATTTCTACTTACTATTACATGCCATCCTTTGCGGTGAAATAGAGTAAAAATAATTATGTGTACAGTCCCTACCAAAATATTCTCAAACTGCTAAGAGAACTTGAGGGAGCTGGTTATGGATATATTCACCGGCAAAAACATTCTTCACCTCATGAGCCACAAAATTGTAAACGAAATCTTAAATCGTGTTTTTGTAGGAACTTGCAAAATAGAACACCCTGATTACATTAACTCGTCAAGACGCCGGGCCGCATTGTACACGCTTATACGACCGATGAACGTTAATTCAATAGATAAATTTCGTCGAATAACAATTTATCTCGTTAAATAATAAAATATAATATAACAATTAAACATTTTAAAGATTAATTTTAACTTGAAAGATATATCCTAATTAAATAAAAAATAAACTATAATAATTTATTTTTAAATTTTTTATTATATTTTGATTGGTCACTTTTTTAAAGTCAAAGGTTAATATTTATTTATTTATTTTATTAATAGTAATAAGAGACACGGGCAAGAAATTACTTTAAAACCTTATTTTCAATACATGATAAATGATAACATCGGTAATTTCATAATTACGCAGTACAAATATAGTTCCGATATTTTGTTAATAACATCATTACCCAGAAAACCATCGCAACATTTAAGCCGTCTATAAGGTAGCTATATACAAAGTACAAACTACGACCGAGCAGGCAGAAATAGCTGCGTGCAATATATTGGGATATTTATCATGTTTTCTTGTTAATTTCTTTATATACCATGAGTTAAGGTATGGAAATACAAATTACAACAATTTCATCTTCTCCAGCAAAACAAAAATTTTGGCTCAACAACTTAACCAATTCCGGTGTAAAAAGAATCAAATACCAAAGACGTTATCAGGCAGCCAACTTCCGCAATCTCTTCTCCGCCGACAGTGCAGCTTTATTTTGGGGCTCTAATACCAGTGCATGCTTAAAATCTGCATTACCCGAAGTGTACAATTAGATGCTACCTTACAATCGAATTATTATGGATGGGCAGATTATGTCATGAGTTCCCTACAAATCCACAAGTATATGCAGGTGCCAAAAACAGAATCCAGTTCAACTTTGCTCAGCTGGAGCTTTGCATTACTCACATTTGAATCCAGAAAGAGCACAACCTAATTCATAACCGTTTGGGGAGTTTTTGGATGTGAACTAGCTTGGCTAGGGATCAGTTTTAGAAGTTACATGGCAAACAACATTAACAAATTTATAGGACTGCGGAGAACGCAATTAACACTTAAGAAATATTTTACCACCAAATTGAATACCAACCTTGGGCCGCTTCTCTGTAACAGAGTAGCATTTCTCTCAGCGGTCCCTCTTCTTAAATATGCTTTGACATTCTGCAGGACGTAGGCTTATTAATCAACTATACTGAAAAATTTTTACCCTTTCTAAATATCAACCACTTTACTCATCTTACCAAAAGAGAGTTTTCCACAGATAGTCAAGGAAATGAGCAAATATAAGTTCCAATACAGTATATAAAGCTAGCATATATTTACCAAAAACAGCAAATTCAATCTTCTTCAATCAAATAAAATAAAACTGAGAACAACCAATCTTTTTTAATAGATATGTTATAGTGCAATTTTATTTGTAAGATGATTTTAAAGAGCATTGGTAGTACGACAAACTAAAAGATAGAAAGTCAGTCTTTGAACCAATTATCCTTCCATGATTGTCAATGATAAGTTGATATATAAGCCTCTTGAGGTAGCTCAAGAGAAACAATGAACAACAATTGACGGTGACTCATGGAAGCAGAATTAAAGCACCCTCAAAATTTCCAGCTATCCAAGATGAACTAGCTACCTTGGAACAAAGATCAGTTGCTTTATGTGCAACCCTCGAATCTTTTATTCTATCACTCATTTAATTTTTCAAATTAACAATGCATCCAAATTAAAAACGACTAATCACCTTTTTATCGAGTGAAATTGCTGTAGTGCAGTCTGCTTCAGCTTGTTGGAAGCTGCAGGGAATACAGGATTGTTAAA
>JAURVB010006474.1:0-75629 GCA_033002965.1 Piper betle | reverse complement strand
CTCGATTTTAAATTAAAATTTTAGTATTTAATGGGCAGTTATATATATATATATATATTTGCTACATGTCAGTAACCATTAGCTAGGCTGCGTTAAACATGCATTTTTTTTGTTAAACAAACATTTAAGTCATGGGTTGGTGTTACATCACAAAAACTGGCAATTATCTTTACGTAAACTATTGACATGTGATATGGGCATTGAATTTAATGCCTGTAAGGCAGCAGATAACGACCGATATATATAATGCTTAATTAGGTTGACCCATTAACGTCAACAACGCCAACAACCAGAACTAGGGGTGGGCATCGGTCGGACGGACGTCGGACAAGTTATTGTCCGCGTTTGTCCGAAATTTTATCGGACAAAACTTGTCCGACCGAGTTAATGTCCGACTTGTCCGTCGGGCCCGGACAATGTCCGCGGACGGTCCAAAATCAAAACCAAATTTCAAAACCCTAACAAAGAAACTAAACCCTAACAAAAAAACCCACTGTTCATATGCCGCCGCCGCCGCCGCCGCCTGCCGCCGCCCTTCCCCGCCCTGCCGCCCTCACCCGCCCTCTGCCGCCCTCACCCACCCTCCCTTGCCTCTGCCGAACCGCCACCGTCGCAACACGCTGCCTCCGCTCCGCCACCTTTGCACGCTCCGTCCGCCGCCGCCTGCCTCCGCTCCCAGCTTGGACCGCCGGCCTCCACTCCTAGCTTGCACCGCCTGCCTCCGCCGGACCGCCACCATCTGCTCGTGTCTCCGCCACCCTCTGCCCGCCGTGTGAAGATCCACCGTCGCCTGGGCTTCCCTGCATCCGCCGCTCCCGCCTCCGCCGCTCCGGCCTCCGCCGCCGCCTGCCTCCGCCGGACAGCCACCCAAAACTTCCGTCACTGCCTGCCTCAGTGCCTCGTCTGCCCTGCCTCTGCCGCCGACGCAGCCGCGACGCCGTCGAACTCCGTCGAACCGCCGCCCGTTGCCGCCGCGTATATATTACTTAATTTATCCTAAATTTAATTTATTTTATATCTAGAATTAATTCTTATTATTTTATAAAGTTTGATTATTTATACTTGGATGATAATGTAAAAAAATTTTATATTAATAAAATTATGCAGTGATTGAGCTATTAAAAATTTGTGCTTTGGTGAAGGAAATTTGTATCTCGGAAAGAATAGGTACTGTCAAACTGTCAATTAATAATATTTGTTGATAGTTGATACCACTTTTATAAATAAAGTTGATTTATACTAGTTATAACATTTTATATTTATAATTTGATTTTTTTTCACAGATGGATCATGCAAGTTCATTACTAAATATAAATGAACAAAGTGGAGATGGAAAAGATAACAAAAATTCGACTGCTAAAGAAGGAGAATCTCCAGATGGTGCATTATCAAAAAAAGGAAAATGGCATCCGGTGTATGGGCCTATTTTGACAAGAAATATGAGAAGAATGGAACATTTGCTATTTGTCATTATTGTGAAAAGAAGTTTGAAGGAGCCGGAAGTTATGGAACTACTCATTTATGGAGGCATGTTGAAGGGAAATGCCCTAATTTTAAAATGAAGAGGACAAAAAATATAAGTGGTGATATTAGGCAACAAATTTTCAAGATGGGAGTGAAAAAGGATGGAGACAATAAAATAGAAGTTTGGAAATTTGATCAAGGAAGGAGTAGATTAGAATTGGCCGAGGCAATTATTTTGCATGAGTATTCGTTTTCAATTGTGGAACATGAAGGATTTAGAAGGTGGGTTAGTAACTTGCAACCGCAATTTGTGATGGTTTCTAGGAGGACAATTACAAGAGATTGTCTTGGAATTTATGAAAAGGAGAAAAAAATGTGTTTGACATTTTGGAAAAAGTTAAGAGTCAAATTAGTTTTACCAGTGATATTTGGACATCTTCACAGAATATTGCTTATATTGTTTTGACAGCTCATTTTATTGATGAAAATTGGAAATTGCAAAAAAAATATTAAATTTTGCCAAAGTTGAAAGTCGGCATACTGGAGAATGCATAGCCAAGTGTCTTATTAGTAAAATTTGTGAGTGGCAACTTGATAAAAAGGTTTTTACAGTTGCATTTGATAATGCAAGTGCAAATGATGGAGCAGCCAAAGAAATGAAGTCTTTTTTCTCAAGTAGAAGTCCAAATTTTGCAGGTGATTGTTTTCATGTGAGATGTTGTGCTCATGTTTTGAACTTAATTGTTCAAGATGGGTTGAATGAGACTGCTAAGTCTATAGAGAAGGTTCGTGAATGTGTGAAATATATTAAAGGTTCAACTATAAAGAGCGATTGTTTCTACAAATATGCAAGCCAATTGAATGCACCTAAACATTCTTTAGTGCTTGATGTGAAAACTAGGTGGAATTCCACTTACAAAATGATCGGTGTGGCTTTAGATTTCAAAGATGTTTTTGAACGTTATAGTTGCTTTGATGTGAATTTTATATGTCCTTTTGAGGATGAATGGGAAGATTTAAGAGTGATACATGAATGTTTGGCTCCATTTTATGAGTTAACCGAAATTTTTTCCGGCACTAAGTATCCTACATCAAATATTTTTTTCAACATGATTTGTGAGCTCAAGCTTCAATTGATGGAATGGTGTAGTAGTGAATCATATTTGATGTCATCAATGGGAAATGCAATGTTGAAAAAGTTTGATAAATATTGGAAAGAAGCAAATATGTTGTTGGCAATTGCTTTGATTTTGGACCCTAGATCAAAAATGACTTTTGTTGTGTACTATTTTCACACGATTTACAAGGAAGAGGGAGATGATATGGTCACAAAAGTGAAACAATATTTGACAAACATGTATAATGTTTATTCAAGTGTTATGAAATCTAGAGTTAGATGTATGTCAAATAAGCCCATTATTGAAATTGAAAGTTCATCAAATGTTCGTCCTATTGGAGGCTTAAGTAGGAGATTGCAAGGAGTAAGTAAGTTGATTATGGAATGTTCATCAAAGGAGCCAACACGAACTGATTTAGAGAATTATTTTGATGAACCAACTATTCCTTTTGTGGATGGAGTAGATGAGCAATTCGATATATTGTCATGGTGGAGATTGAACATAGTAAAATATCCTATTTTGGGAAAAATTGCTCAAGATGTTTTAGCCATTCCTATGTCAACCGTCGCCTCCGAATCCGCATTTAGTATTGGAGAACAAACAATTGGATCAACTAGGAATAGTTTGAGCCCAAAAACACTTGAAGCTTTGATATGTGCCCAAAATTGGTTGAGGAGTGAATATGAAGGTAATCCATATTTTATATCTATTCATTTTCTATTTTTGATGTATTTTTTTATATGTATATTTTTCTTACTATATTTCTTACTTATAGGGAAACAACAAAGTTCATCATCAAATTTATTTGGAACAATGAATATAGAAGAATGGGAAGATGTTGATGATTATGTTGATGAAGATAATATTCCAACATCTTCATGTCTATAATCACCGCTAGTGCCTTCTCCACCTCTAAGCTCTCTAGGAGAGGTCTGTGTTTCTTTCCTCTGTTGCGTCTTGTTGACTTTGATTGAGCTTGCTCATGTATTTGTTTGCATGTGTTAGCTAGTTGTTTTGCTATAGGAGTAGTTGCTTGTCTTGTTGTAATTGAGTGTGTTAATTCACTTGTGTGATCTATGGGAAATTTGTGTCTGTCTATTATCATTAGTACTAGTTATTAGTGATGCTTAATTTTGACATTTGAAAATGAGTTTTGGCTTTTTCAGGGGTTGGAATTACTGTGTTTGTGTGACTTTATTAGCTAGTTTCTTGCTGGAGCTGACATTGTTGGTGGGGATGGCCTTATTGATGAAATTAAGAATGGTAATTCGTTTAAGTTGTTTCTCACTATGTAAACTCTTACATTTTCAACTAATTATGCTAAATGTTGACAAGCACAACGGCAGTACTGTGAGCAGATTATATTGAACACATTCTAAATATGTGTATCCTACTTATGATGTTATCTCTTTGCTTCCCTTGTTATACTTAGCATTTTGATAATTGCTGGAGAATACCAAATTTCAAAGATTGTTTTCTGTTGAGGGATACAAAGATTGAAGGATGGTGAAATTTTTGTTGAGATTAATTTATAAAATCTAGCATGTTCTTTTTTATACCAAACTTTAGCTTGTTTAAAGTCGTAGTTTTCGAATCTACTTTTTGTTCGAAATGTTTCGTTACTTGAGACGTTGGTGCTTATTAAAGAATGAAACTAGCGTACTTGAATAACTATTCACTCACATTTGCATGAGAACAGATGCTTTCTTGCAGAACAAACATCATATACTATTGGCGATATAATTGAAATTTTGAATGTTTCATCATTGGCTTTACTTGTCATCTTTTTATGTTATTTCACACAGGAGATTGTTGGGTCTTAACTCTTAAAGTATTTATAGCTTATAATAAGAGTGACTTTCATCCTATGTATGTCATTTTTTGTTATTTAAGATATTAAATATCAATTTTATGTATGAACTTAATTAATTTACTGTATATTACATTTTAAAATTTTTATAAACTATAAATTAGCCTTACAAATGTTAAAAATATTATATTATTGATGTAAAATATCGGTCATTCGGTCGGTCATTCGGTCGGACAAAGAAATGTCCATGTTTGGTTTGTTTTAATTCGGTCAACTTCGGTCGGTCAAATTCGATCGGACATACTTCGGACTTCGGACGGACGGACTAATTCGGACGTCCACGCCCACCCCTAACCAGAACATTGGTTGTCATTGTACACATACGTTGTCAGTTGTTTTATTCTCGTTGCCAAAACACAAGTCGAAAGTTTTTAAGAAAATCAAATTTTGTGGTCTTGGCTAAGATGGGTTGTAAAAGATGTTAACTACGAAAGGCCATGGATGCCTCTTTAAGCTAATAGAAATTAGAAAATCCAAATAAGTGTGACACCTCCTTTGTTGTTTTTGTGTAGAGAAGCAAATATTGTTAGGATGATTCAACATGTGATGTAGATAATTTAAAAAGAAAAGTGGTTTATTCTTTTTTAACAATAAAGACTCTCCAAGTCAACTTTATTTGATGATTTTTAGAGGCGAGAATGTAAATAATTTTATAATAACTTATTTTATAACTGACTTGACTCTTCGAATAAATAATAAAGGTGATTATAATATTTTTTTATTTTAGCCATATTAATATTTTCAAAAAATATAAATTATATATTTATGAATTTTAAGTGACAAAAGAGTCAGCTTAAAGTCACGACTCCACTCTATGACACGCCTAGTTGAGTCCGAGTCATTTTGAGTTTTAAACTAGGTTAATTCATCCCATTTTTTTTAAGGTATTTTCCCCCTGCCCACGGGAATTAGCTTTTTTATTAGATACATGGAATAAACATAGGTCAATTCATGCAATAAATCATATAGAAGAAAGTTGTCACATGAATAGTTTCCACGTCTCATGCGGCTCCAAGGTTTGAAAACACAGAAAATACTTAATTCAAGTACATCATTATGTTAATTTTTATCAAATTATCTTTGGATATTGAGTGTGATTATACTCTTATTGTCAGCATATGATAAAAAGAATAAGATTGTTGTTCCTTGGAATTTAAGGTATTCAAATTACAAGGCTAGAAATAATCTATCACATTCCAATTTCTCTATGTGCAATGTTTATAGGGGAAAATTAGGGTGGCTAACCATCGAGCATATTAAATATGGCTCGCTTTGAATGGGCGTATAACCAATCGAGGCTAATCTGTGATAGTGACTTGAAAAAAAACACAAAAAAGTTTGAAGATATTGAAAAGATCAGTGCTATACCAGGGTTGAAAACAGTCAAAACATTAATGTTTGTAAACTCATTACATTGAATGCTGATCATTGGAATTAGTGATTAGCATGATGTGTCTCAATAGCTACTTAGGGGAGGACGGGGAGTGTCATAAAAGGCTGTGATTGACAGAGTTCAACATACATGATCCGGTTCTTACATTTAATTTCGACTTTTGAGTTATACAACTTATTTTTAGATGTGGAGCTTAACACACATATACACTAGGGTCATAGTTACCTATTCCACTTACCTGTAAGTAGAAAATTAAATACAAGGACATCAACAAGCTCAAGGGCATAAACCTTTGAATACTTGGTTTTCATATAGACCCTTTAAGTGGTCTAAACCGTAAACTCATCTAGTTCATGTTACTTTACCAGACACATAATTATAACAAAATTTGTTTTGCATATCTAATATGCTCCAATATCAATTTTAGGACTTTGAAACTTATACACTCTACAGATGATCGTTTGAATGCCTCAAAATTAACACCCCCATGAAGATAATACTAATAATAAAACAATAGAGCACGTAAATCGCACATAACACATCATCATAGCATGCACTCACAACATGGTTTAGGGCACCAACCCACATCATAATACAACACTTCATCTTATAGTTCCCGAAATACATTAGTCCCAAAAACATAAGCTGTACAGTAACATGGCCACATCATAATACAAGGATAATGCCAATAATAAAATGATAAAACACGTAACTCACGCATAACAAATCATTATAACATGCACTTATAACATGACCACATCATAATACAACACTTCATCTCATAGTTCCTAGAATATATCAGTTCCAAAAAACATGTTGTACAATAACATGATCCACATAATACATATGTAAAATCAGCACAACACCGCCCACCACCATGAGCTTCTCAATCCGTCCACCTACGCCAATCACTGACATGGATACTCACTTACATAGATATAGAAAATATATTAGTAATCAAACAAAGTTGATTACTGATCCAAAAATAACTATTGATAAACAATGTTGGCTGATAGTTGTGTCTGAAAGCCCTCAAAAGATTATTGGAAACACACGAATATCACAACAACCACTCAACATGTAATCAACTAATGTCGGACTAAACATCAGCTACACCAAACCATAAGATAGATCTTATAATGGTACAAGTTCACATGCCCAAAAATATCATCGTCATTCTTAGAAATTTCATTTCTAGCAGAGACTTATGAAGAGGAAGGAACCATTCAAAAAGGGAAATCTGTCACACACACACACACACACACACACACACTGTAATACCCCGATTTCGGTTCATTTAAAAACCGAATAAAAAATGTTACGATTGAGTTGAATCATATTTAAAGTTGTTGGTCGGTATGACTCGATTGATAAAATAGATCAAAATAACCTTGTTGGTGTCATGAGAATGGAAAATATCATTAAATACACGTCAAAACACATCGAACATAAATAAAAGTAAGAAAGTAAATACTACGCTAAGCTCAAGTATGTGCAACATTTATTTGTCCTCCAACTAGAGTTGACTCAAGATTGCAAGACCTATATATATTATGTGAAAAATATCACTAACGAATGTTATTGGTCTGAAAAATAACTAATATAAACTGGTAAATGGGTATTCAATTACCCACGAAAACTTATGAAACTTCAACATTACCTCACACTAGGCGGTAAGCAAACATACTTAAAGAAATGATGGCTCGCATGCACGGCTCATAATCATATTCATAGATACAACGCTTAGGCCCTCACATCTTCCATATCACCCCCCACAGTAATCGAGTGGCAAAAGGAATAGTTAAGTTAATGCCACAATTTCCAGAAATATGCTACATTATGCAGTACCTTCATAAACCGCACTACCTTAGGGTTTGAAGGAGTATTATTGTGGTCCATACATGTAAAACCTGTGACTCGAGTCAGGGTTTTACGTTACCAAACCAGTCGGTTCAACCGTTGCTTCGAGTCGAGTCAGTTTCATGAAACCGCGTGTTGAGTCGAGACCAGCCGTGAGTTATGAGCGATGAGAGTCAGGTGTACCTGAATATATGATGATAACGTCAAGAAGATGGTAAGAAATGAGTTATCAGAATATATGAAAGTATGCAGTATTTTTTTCTTTTTATATGTTTGATCGTAGAAATAGTTTTAGGCCGAATAACGCGTTAGGACGCGTTGGATTATATTCGGGTGGGTTATTAGTTATAGAGCATGCCATTTGGATGTTGTTGTGTTTGTTTTATTTTATGTAATTTTTCCATATTTTTCTAGATTTTTTTAGAATTTATTACGAACTAGTTATTATTTTAACTCGAGTAGCAATCGAGTTAATACTTAATTACGAAACTGCCATTGAGGGTATTTTTCTCCCCTCCCGACCCTTCTTCACCCAAACCCTCACCGCCACTGTTGTGTACTACCGCAGCCGCCGCCGACGCCGTGTTGCCGCCGATTGACGCCGCCCCGCCTTGCTGTGCCGTCGTCGTGCCGCCACAACCAACCCCGGCCAGCGATCGCCTACCAACGCACCGCCGCGACTCCACAAGGCTGCCTCGGCCGTCGCCACTTCGGGCCGGATTCCGCCGCCGTCCGGGCCGTGCCATCGCCGTTGTGACCCCAACGACCACCCCCTTGCTGTCGCCGACATTTCCCCCCATCCCAAGCGCCGTCGAGGCCGGCCGCAGCCCCGATCGGAGCACACCGCCGTCGCCGCCCGTTTTCAATGCCGCTGCCTCGGCTACCCTGTTTGACACCACCATTGGACCAAGCTCGTCGAGCTGGTGCCGACAGACCCCCTGATTGCTCCGTCCCGAATCATCGCCGGAAAACCGCCGAAATCCGCCGAAAAACCGTCCACACTCGCCAGAAAACTGCTGGAACCGTCGGAAATTGGATTCGTGGGAAATTTGCCGGATCATCCGCCGAACGCACCCGATCCAATCTGATCGAACTTTGGACGCCACTAGGTGCCGAATTCGAGTTTCGAGCCACTAAACGGAAACCCTAGCCGTCGTCGATTTTCGACGACGCAAGGTATAATTTATTTTAATTTAATTATTTAAAAATATTGCTTATTAGAATTGCATGCCAGGATTTGTGTGTGTGTTATAATAATATATATAAATGTAGATTTGATTAAGGATAAAATATGAAATTTGTTTGATTGAGTGGTGTTAAAAATGGAGGCTAAGAAATTAATTAGGGTAACTAGGCGATGATCATGATCTAATGCAAACTAGCCTAAGTAGGCTTGCTAGAATTGATATAGGTTGATGTGTGTTGATTGATGCGTGATTGTGTTGATTGTGTGTGCATGCTATAGGATGTGTGATTCATCATGCAGGCATTAGTTTTTAGCTTGATTGTGTAGGTACGGTGTAGGAGCTCGCCGCCTAGGCACGTGGACCCATTTGGAGCTTCTACCAGGTCCGTTTAGGACTCGTTCTCTGATTTATGCTATTCTATTGTGTATTTGATTTATCATGTGCAGGACGAGTTAAGTGGCATTTTATCGGATCCCACTTAACTCGGGCCATTTAGCCAACAATTTTCCGGATTAATAACCCTCGAGGATGAGATCCCTCGAGTTTGTTTTCAAACTTCAGATCCAGCTCACGTTGCCTTCGGGCCTATTGTATAAATCCCAACCCAGACCTATATATATGTATAGTTTTCGCGTTTTCAGTGAGAGATTGAATGAGGGAAATCCGACTACCGTGCTACGCAAGCGGGCACGTGTGAGTCGATAGTGGGCTCTGGAATGGTGTACAAGCCATTTCATTCCCGAGGGATCCTGACAACTCCACCTTTGAGTTCCTCAAACCCGGAGAAGTGTGGAGGTTCACGGGTACTGCATTGCAGCGCATGTCTAGACTTGTGGTTTCAAAGGGTACTGAAGGCGACTGCCTGAGAGTACTCGGCCTTCGTGCTCAAGGCCAGGAGTAATATGGAAGGTGCAGAGGGCGGAAAGGAATGAGATTTGATGCGAGAAGCGATAGAGAAATGGCCGAGGTATGAGAATGTGAAAGATAGGGGGACGCTGTCGACCCGAGGGCGACGGCTCCCGTATGTGCCCTGATGAGAGTTCTTGAGGAAGTATATGGTTTTAATTCAACAGGAGAGTTTGCTCTCCTGTGCCAGATTGATATTAGTTATTTTCCGGGCCGGTAACACTCGTTACAGACGGTTTTTCTATATATATGTAGGTGAGGAATGCGAGCGATGAAAGCTGTCAGGACTGCGGAGGAGCAGCACGGAACCGCGCACACATGTACCTGCCGCGTGTAACGTATAATGATGGTGTGTTATTGTTATGTAAATGATAATTTTGATGTGTTTGCTTGAGTGAATTACTTGTTATGAAACGAACTGATAAATATGAATGAGTAGGGAGCCTTGGAGTTCAGACTCGGCTCAGGTAAAAACGAATGAGATAATGGTTGAATGTCATGGTAGATTAGTATGTGTTACCGTATTTTTATAAAATAGTATATATCTTCTTTTGGTTTCTCATTTATTATTTTGTCTTGTCTTTGCTTGTACATCATAGCATGCATGTAGGACTACGTTAGAACCCACGCATCCCATCCATGCATTTCATGTTTGCATCTCCATCTTGAGACATCGAGGGCAGATCCGGGTCGGCTTAACCGATCCCAGTAGATTAGCGAACGGTTCGGTCACCGGTGACATTTCCGGGTCGGTTCACAGGTGAGCCGAAACGGGGTGTTACAATACATATCTCCGTACCACTCATTCTCTTATTCGTGAAATCTGTAAAAATGCGCGTACTTAGATAATAGGCTTAGGGAATAGGCTTGTATCATACATTTCTCAAGCTTCAGTTCGAAAACCAACAAGGGATCTCATCCTTGTAGTTTTATTAAGCATGCATAGAAAACACAGCTAAATAGCCCAACATCGGAGGGATGCAATAAAATGCTGCCGATGATGTCCTACGTATAAAACACAATTAAATTCGACACACAAGGAGTCAAGCAGAGGAGGAAGAGTCCTACGGACCTGTGGTCCAAGCTCCAAGCACATCGACACATTTACGGTGAGCTCAGACTCTCTAACCTACAACAGTACCTACTTATAAGTAAAATACTAACATCTCTATATGATACATGCTCGTGGTGTGTGCTGTCATATCATCAATGCATCCTAATAAAGAAAACATTGCTAACAAGCCTACAACTAAACACTTGGCATGCAAATCGAGACATAATAATAATAATAAATAATAAATAAATAAATAACAAATAAATACACTCATAGATAATTAAGTAAATAATAAATACATGAACATAAATAATACTCCAATTATAAAATAATAATATAATTATACTATATAAATACACGACTAAACACGAGTAAATATCATATATACTCGTGTTAGTAAACATATAAATAATTAAATAAACAACCAAATAATTAATTAAATAAATCATAGATAAATAAATAAATAAACTAATATTAATTAATTATGAAGAATAATAATATAAATATCAAATATACGAGCATACGACTAAATACATATAAATAATAACACAAGTAAGAAAATAATTAATAATCAATCAATTAAATAAATAAAATAAGATAAACATGAACAAAAATAATATCTATGAATAAATACATTGTCAGTAATAATAATTAGTCACATAATCATTCATCATAGACAACAAATATATAAATAACAAGAAATAAATAATCATGAATAAATAAATAAATAATTAAAATAATTAATAGAATAAAGAAAAATATTTGTAACATCAAAACATGCTAAACAATGTGAATATGTATCTAAACTAATAATGTAGGGGTTATCGAATTACCAAAAACGGTCGAGAAACGACCAAAAACTGTTGAACCAGATGGAACCAAGATGAACCAGACCAAGTTGGGCCGAGCCAACTTGGTCTGGGTTGAATAAACTACTGGGCTAGGTCGGTTGGGCATGTCTGGACTGACAGACATGGACACAGACTCGGACTGGTGGACTTGGACACAAACAAGCGGACATGAAGGCGGGCAGGCGGACGCGAACGTGGGCAGGCAGACGTGAACATGGGCAAATAGGCTAGACCAAGTGGTCGTTGCCTATCGCCGGAAAATGCCGACGGCGCCACGGCTGGTGTCGCCGCCCATCTAGATCGACGGCCCTTGTGACGAGGAGCATGTTGGTAGTGGTGGTCAGTGGAATCTGACCAACTGGTCGGAAAACGGCCGAGAAAGGGGCAGGATCGCCATCGACGAGGCGACATCGTCAGCAGCAATCGCAGTCACGGTGGTGGTCATGGGTGGTCTCAAAATGGAGATCTCGACAAGATGAAGTTGTGTCGGTGGTCAGATTGGTCAATGGCAGCTTGCCGGTGCCAAAAAATGGCCCAAACGATGGCGGTGGCGGCATAGACCGGCTCCAAAACTCCCTCACCAGCGGTGACTACGACAGAGCTTGTGGTCATGAGTGGTATGAATGGAAAGCCGGCCATGAGGCGGTCATAGGGGTGCCGGTCCAGTGGCCGGGGACGAGGCGGAGACTCGCCAATGGTGAGCCGAATTAGTGGCGGCGCTATGGGTGTAAAGTTATGAAAATGTGGGAAGGTCGTTGAAAATAAAAGGGAGAATGCTAGGGTTGACGTGGATGGCTCAGATCTTGCCACGTGGCACAATCGAAACGTCTGGCAACTCGTGGTCTAGTAGGACCCACCTATGGGTATATGCAATATACATATGGACAGAAAGTTCGCATCGAGACTGTCCAAAGTTGAAACTGACTTGAGTCATAAAATTGACTATATAGGCGGGAATTGAGGCAAGAAGTTTAAATGGGCCTCAAACCCTGAACTAAATCAAGCTGGGCCCACATGGGCACAATCGAGTGATCCAAAATTTCTATGCTACATGCAAATGAAATACCCAAAAATCCCAAACGGATGCTAAATGTTGCAACGACCTAGATCTAGGCCTAAAATCCTTGCTAACCCATAAAAATCATATGTATACCTCATGCATAAACTGATAACTCATGCTCTATTATATCATAACTGAAACTATCATATGCATGTCGGGCATACTTAGCCTCTATAACATGTTCATATGGCCATCTAGGCCTCATACTCATATTCTTAAAATTGTTCTGGCTCGTACTTGCTCGAATCGACTCGAGACTACCCAAACTGGACAAAACTAAAATCGGGTAAAACCCTAAGCTGAAACTGGGGTTTTCCATGCACAATTATGTATATACGTACGAGCCTAGATAGGGGCTTATATCATACAATTTCAGGATTTTTGATTTCAAATCTATCAAGGGATCTCAACCTTGAAGTTTTATTAAATTGCAGGGAAACTAGGTTAAATGGCCTACCATGGCAGAGATCCGATAAAACGCCACCGACGATGTCCTAAGTCTAAAACTCTATAAAATCTCACTCAACGAGTGAAGTAGAAGGTGAAGTAGAGGATTCTATAGACCTGGATGAGTCGAGCTTCTCATCCTAACTCTACAAAATCACTCCATGTATCCTAACAAGTGAAAAGGAAATCCTAATCACTCACCAACCTATACGATACTCAAAAGAAGACAAAGCCTTCACATAAACATAACACACTTGTAGGCGTAATTAACCTAATTATTTTACTTAATGACTTGTTAAACCTCATTAGGTAATCTTAATTAATATTTAGGGTTACAAGTACACTTAGTAGAGAATCTCATACTTAGGGTTTTATCGAATGGTCTTAATCAAATGATTTTGCAGGTGGACCAAACGATATCTGAATGGGCTAAAGTTCAAAATGGTGGGCCATGACACTCTAAGGTTTAGATACAAAAATTACCAAGTGTTGATCCATGGGTAAACATGGTAAATTAAACCCACAAAGGTCAAACTAGAGTGTTGGAAATAGTGTTCTTAGGTCATGCACCAATTTTCCTAAGACTTTTTCATGAGCTTGGAGACTCTAAATTAGCTTGGATAAAAGGTGATCACTAGCTTGAATCCTATAAAATGTCAGTTCCAAACTTCAAGAGTGAGCTCAGGAAATGGAGGCATTGGCTTGAGTGTTTTCAGATCTTGCTAGACTTACTCGGCTTAGGAAATTTCTACCACAAGATATACTTAGCCATTGGATCCCAAATTTTAATGCAAAGTTATTGGGACACAACCTAAACTTTAGGTGAAATTGTATGGAATTTCACTACCAAAAATCTAGGGTTTGAGATTTTGTAAATGAAGCTAGGGAACTAGGGTTTCACCCTACATTCATGTCCACTAAAAAAACCTCGATTTACTAACCATCTAAATGATTTTTAATTTTGCCCAAATTTTACATTTTTCTAGTAGACACTTAATAATTTGATAGGCAATTTTACAGAATTTATTAACGTCTATCAACAAGCTCACTAAGGAGCGTAATCTCAGAGCCTAACATAAAACATCAACGACACAACAAACACACAACTTGATTCGGGGTTTTGTTCAAGCCCTCACTGAGATCATTTGAACATGGTATTTTACCAAGACATAGCTAACATCCTAAGCTACAATCAGGTAAAATATATAATCTAAATACAACCTAAAACTAGGTGTAAATTTTAGAGAAAGAGGCAGCCAGGTCACTGTAAAGAGGAAGGTTGTCACCTTTCGCCAAGTTTGGCACCCATACATACTTATACATGTGTAATCAGACAAATTAATGCACATAAAACTTACATCTTTCTCTTAGGGACTAACAAGATCAATATCATACATAAAAGTAATCTATAGCAAGAGATAATTTTTTTTCAAAACCTTTACATAGATCTACACATGTAACTTGTAAAAATCATATCTATTAATCTACACATGTAAAACTTATGAAACAAAATCCTAAATACTTCTAATAGAGATATCTATCATTAAGAAATAAAAATACACAAAACCATGTCAAGTTATGGAATTGATTGGCATTTATTTATTCATTTAATTTTTGTTATATTGACATGTCTGATGAATTATATTTTATTATTCCTTGTTGTGTGCTGTTGGCTTTTGAGTTGGACTAAAAATGACCACTAGTCTGATTGTATAATTAGGCAAGTCGTCACAGTTGTACTTGATCCCGCTATATATATTGATTTTAGTATTTATAATGATTAGTTGTTATCTAATAGCTAACTATAATAGAAGAAAGTTTTTCCCCCAAATTTACTCTTAAGGTCAATGCTTCTAAGTGAATGCAATTTTTTGAAAATGGGTATTCATACGAGATGTGTCTCATTATTTCTAACTGGATGCAACTATTTAAAAAGGGATATTTGTATGAATTGTGTCTAATTAATTCTAAGTGGATACAACTACTTGGAAAAGGGTATTCATATGAGATGACCTCCTTATACAATGACACTCTCTTTAGAATGGGTACTCTTATGGGATGTGTAAAACCCACGATTCGAGTTAGGGTTTTATATTTAGAACTAGTCAGTTCGACTGTTATTTCCGATTCGAGTCAGTTTCAGAACACATGTACTGAGCCGACGCCAGTCGCGTGTATGAGCTATGAGGGGCATGCGTACCCAAGTATATGATGATAACGTCATGAACACAGCAGAACAAAATGAGTTATCAGAATATATGAGAGTATGCCAGTTATTTTTTTCTTTTTATATATAGTGGATCGTAGAATTAGTTTTAGGCCGTTACCGCGTTAGGATGCGTTACAGGCAGTTTGGGTGGGTTGATAGTCCTAGAGCATATCATTATGATGTTTCGGTGATTGTTTTATTTTCTAGGATTTTTCCCGATTTTTCTGGATTTTTTTAGGATTTTCTACGACTTAGTTATTATTCTTGACTCGAGACGGAGTCGAGTCAAGTAATATTTACAAGTTTGCCACCCAACCATTTCTTCTCCTCCCTCGACACTTTCCCCTTCCAAACCCTAGCCGCCCCCACTGTTTGGTGCCGCCACCGCCAACACCGTCGTCGCCTTGCCACCGAGGCGTCGCCGCCTAGCCTCGCCATGGCGTCGCCGTGCCGCCCTGACCAGGCCCAGCCACCATCTGGCCACCGCAATGCGAGGAAGCCGCGCCTTTGTGCCGTGCTTCCATCGCCGATCGCGCCGCCGGTGACCGTCGCCGCCGCGATCCAGCTGTAGCCTCGACCACCCAGCAACCTTCCTCGACCAGAGCGGAGGCCATCGCCGTCCAGGTCGGCCAGATCTAGCTACCCATCGCCGCAGGCCCTATTTTTGCCAATAGTGACCCAATATGACCCCTATCCAACTAGTAGACGCATCGGGCTCGCCGAGCCGGTTCCAATAGTACTCAATATGACCCCTATCCAGCTAGTAAACGCCGCTGGCGATTGCCGCCGAAAAACCGCCGGAGAGGTGCCGGAAAACCACTAAAGCCGCCGGAAAACCGCCAGAACTTGCTGGAAAACCGGATTCACTGGAGTTCGCCGGATCTTCCGCAGAGCTCATCCAGTCGATCCGGATCATTTGTCGTGGATGTCTATCAACCGAGTTTGGTTAAGTGTTCCTAAATTAACCCCACTATTTAAAATAAACATAACCAACTATTTACCATTTAACTTTCTATCATTAATATCAATTCCAATCATTAATAATTAAGACATTAGAAAACCGGATTATTTAAACCATTTATGATAAAGGGAAGGGTTTGAATGGATATCTTTGACATTATAAAATAATAATAATACGAATATTATAAAGTGATATTAAGTAAAAAATTATTATTCTGAA
This sequence comes from Piper betle, assembly GCA_033002965.1. Lineage (NCBI taxonomy): Eukaryota > Viridiplantae > Streptophyta > Magnoliopsida > Piperales > Piperaceae > Piper > Piper betle. Next base: position 59,030 of record JAURVB010006474.1, on the reverse strand, counting down.
AATTCAAAATAGATATTTGCCAAGTTTTTGGTAATTATTAATTCAAAAGTTAATGAAATATAATTAAATTTAGTATGGATATTGAGACTAGTTATAATTGGGTATTCATCTCTCCCAAACCAAACTTATTAGTGACCGCCCAGTTTGGTTAAGTTGGTTAAGCCAGTCATCTAGTTTAATCACTCTAACAAGCACTCTTAATCGAGACTTATATTTAGTGTGTCAATGGCGCTTTGTACAAATTTATTTATATTTATATTTACATTTCTATTCATAGTTATATTTTACTAGATGAAGGTGGCGCTTTGTGCATCTTTATTCTAACTAATTAGTGCAAATTGATGAGATTTTCCATTTTTTTCAAAAATGACTAATTAAGGTAAAGATCCTTAACACATACAAACTAATATCTTAGATCTTACCATGATATATATTGGACGTGGAACTAACTTAACTTTTAAGGGATATTACATTCCAACCACTTTAAAAAAATTTTGTCCTCGAAACTCTTTTCTCTTAACATACGACCATCCATCCAATAAGGTGTGTAGGGTTTGCTCTAATACCTCATGTAATGGCCTAACCCAAACAGGCCACAAATACCTGTAATAGCCTAACCACATATAATGGACCAATCCAATTAGTGCAAACTTATGGACTTAGTTATCTCTTTAAAAGTGATTAATTAAGTTAAAGATTCTAAACATATCCCCACTAATATATTAAATTGTAAGTTAAAGATTCTAAACATATCCCCACTAATATATTAAATTGTACCTCATAGACTATTGTATGTTAAACTAATTTAACTTTTGGGGGATGTTACACTCCAGTCACATTGGGATCACTCTGTTACCATCCATCCAATCATTGGGATCACTTTGTTACCATCCATCCAATACGGTCCCAGGTTCACTCTGATATCACTTGTAAAGGCTCGACCCAATTAGTGTAAAGTGGTGGCTTAGTCATCTCTTTAAAAGTGATTAATCATATTGAAGATCCTAAATTCATCCCCACTAATATATTAGATCTTATCCTTATAGGTATTAGATGTAGAATTAACTAAACTTTTTGAGGATATTGTATTCCATCCGCCTTAAAGAAATTCCTATGACTCTTGGCATACCACAATCCATCCAACATGGTCTAGGTTCGATACCATTTGTAAAGACCCAGTCCAATTAGTATAAATTGATGGGTTTAGTTATCTTTTTCAGTGATTAATTAAGTTAGTTTCACATTTAATACCTAAGAGGGTACAGATCTAATATATTAAGTGGAGATTTGCTTTAGAAATATTCCGAAATCCTTATATGTTTCTTAGAAATGTTACATTTCACCCACTTTAAGGAAATATCATCCTCAAAATTCCTTGTATTAACTTGATTTAATTAGTGCAAACTAATGGAATTAGTTAATAGCTCAACCCAATCAGTACAAACTGATGGACCTAATCATCTATTCATAAATAATTAATTAAGTTAAAGATCTTAAATACATTTCCACTAAAATATTAGATCATACTTTTGTCGGTATTAAATGTGGGACTAATTTACTCTTTGAAAGATGTTATATTACAAGCATGCATGATCCTTGCATCATCCTGCACACTCTTTTCCTTGTATAAAATGTTAAAATTTAACCTTAATTCAGTCATAAATAATTATAATAATATTTTTTACCAAAAAATTTTTAAGGAGAGCGACACCTCATATATAATTTATACAACCTACACATCTAATTTGAAGCTCTTTTTAGTGGTCCTACATAATGAGGTTCATGTATATATAAAGTAGAATGCATAAGTAAGAGGTTGATAAAATTTTATCTCTTTTTAACATCAATATGACCTTTTTTAAATATTTTTAAAAATTTACTGGTTTAGTGGTATTTTAAAATCTCTTTTTTTACAATTATTTTGATAATTAGAATGAAATAGTTAGAAGTATCCAGTTTGATTTGAAGATTTATAAACATCCATTTTATTTACTTTTATGTTTATTTATGTGAATTTTAAGTAGTGAGATCTGCTAAATTATTTATAATAAAGAGTATAGTTCACATATATGAGCTATAGCTCATGCATATATACATAAGGCTCTTTGCGAAAATACTCTCCAGTGCAAATATGTGGAATATTTATTAGCAGGGGGAAAATTCACCTGCCCGATTCTAGTCAAGTGAAAAAATCCTTTGCTCGTTTAAATGGCATTAAGTGTATTAAGGTAGGTATTAAATGTCTCTTTCCTCAGCAGCTCTGGTAAGGCTGCTCACTAATACTATTTCTTCCTTCAAAAAAATAATAATAACTGATAACTCTGACCAAAATAAAATCACGCGTTAATACAACAAGATTAAGCTTATCAAAATTGACTTAAGTCGTATGCGCATCAATGTGGATCCGTGTTTATATTTCTAACTAAGAATTACAGTTGTTTTTAGTTTTTCTTTTCTTTTCTTTTTCGGAGCTACGTTGCTTTTCATCACACTTATACCACATGGACCTGAAAGGCATCTCCTTACCCACATACCAAACATCTCAAAGCTCAAAACACTTTTTGATTTAGGAAAAAATTACAGTGAGGTACTTGTCATATACAACTATACGAGCTTATAAGGTTCTAACCTTATTTAGTGGGTCTCGCGTAACGAGGATTATATTTATAGGAAGTAGAGTGCATAACATGAGGTTTGATAAATTTATATCTTTTTAGACATTAATATGACCTATTTATTGATTTTTTAAAAATACACTAATTTTAAAGTATTGTAAACTTAATTTTCATTATACTTGCTTTAATTAATATTAAAAATTAGATTAATTTGAAAGTTTATAAATATCCAATTATATTTTATACTTATTTATAAGGTTTTAAGTAGTGGGACCCACTAATTGTTCCAAATTGAAGTTGTAGCGAACCATTTTATCGAAGAATTGGTTATGATATATATGATCCATATATAGTATCATGCAAATTGGATAAAAATTTTGAACAGTTAGTATTGGTAATAGGTCTGAAAAAATATTAAAATGGGTGAAATTTAGATATTTGCATTGTGTAGAAGTAAGGAACCATGGCTCTACGACTTATCAGGTCTTACTGTAAATAAAGACTTATAAGACCTTAATTAAAATCAATTAAGTGATCCCTCTTTCACATTGAGAGTGGACCCTTGTTGACGAGGAATGGTTGGTGAGGAAAGGACGGAGAGAGTAGAAACCTTGTTTCAGCACTGATCCCCATGCCCACTACAATTGTTCAATGAATGCAAAGTTTAAGCCCATTATTTTTAAGTACAAAGCCCATTATAATAAACCCATCCCATGCTATTCTAACTAATTCTCAATTACCTTTATTTTTACTTTCAACAAATACTTTATTAAAAGCACAACTTTGGATAATATTTTGTAAGGCTTGGGTTATTAAAAACTCAATTTGGCTCGATGTTTGGAGTCGATATAAGTTTGGTGCTACGCTCACTCACGGTGAATTTGGTCCTTTGGCTAAGTGAGTCAACTCAAACCAAGTGGAATATTTTGTGTAAAACATTAAATTTGAAATGCTTATATTAAAATGTAACTTACGTAATGGAAGTTTAGATTTTGTAAAAATTTTTGAGAAGAATATAATATTTTTATTTTTACAATTATTTTATTGTTTTTAGTTAATTATTTCCTTCTTTATTAATCATTGTGATTAGTTCTTAACTAGAACAAATTTTCATTGACAAATATACTTGAAGTGGATTAAATTCAAGTAAACTTGAGTACCAATATTTTTAACTTTAGGGTACATTTGGTTGTACTAAAATTACATGAAATAAATATAAGCTTTAGTGGTTAGAATTTTATTGTGTATGGATGTCCTAAAATTTAATCAAATAAAATTTTATATTCAATCAAAATAAGCTTACATAAATATTTTATAAAGTAATAGTTTTTTTGTAAAAAATATAAAAAATTGAGGAAAATTTTGATACACACATGTGAGAAGAAATATTTAATTTTTATCTTATTTTCATAATGTCCAAATATATAAAGAAAATCTTTATATTTTCATGACATTTCATTTCATATAAATTTTTTTTATTTACATTATTTTCATACTAACCAAACTAACCCCTTAATTTATAAACATAGATCTCAACATGACTTCTAATGCAGAATAAGGGTAGTAGATCAGACATATAAGTCAACATAGTCATTTCCCATAATCAATCTAAATCCAAACATTTATATTTTCGTATACAAATCTAAACTGATTTTAAATATTATATTTATTTCATTTGTGTATACAATCCACATATGCCACCCAGTATCGACCTAATCTGTTTTTCTTTTCAAAAAAATCAATTTAAAATAGTATAAATTATAAAAAAGGATTTTAAAAATATAATTTCCATTGTTTTTTTATAAAATACATTTATTTCTTTGAAACGGGTGAAGATAATCTTTCCAAACTACACCTCATCCAACTATTAGAATAGTCTGAGCATGTATCAACGAACCCAACTAGGTTGATCCAACTAGGTCGATACGGGTCGGATATATATCGGGATTTATAGATGTTATAAAATATCTAAACTAAACTTGAAGCCCTATTTTCCTCAAATGTTTATTTTCATCTGTATATTTTCTCAAATAAAAAGCTAATTTTTTAAGCCATTTCCTAGGCACCACAGAAAGAAGGACCCACTTCTTTTTCCAACCACCAACCTTCACAGATGTTGAAAAGAAAACTGGGTAAAATGAAAAGGAAACAAGAAATTGGGCAGGTACTCTCTCGAAGAAAGAAAAGAATAAAAAGATAGGTTTTTCATTTTTCAATTTTGATCAGTCACCCTCCATACTTAAATACCACTATATATGTACAGGAGAAGTCCAATCATCCCTTGTCCACGTTGTGAATGACCCAGAGAAGCAGGCCATGAATGCACTCAAACACGGCAAGCCACCTGACTATACTTTGTTTTCTCAAATCTCTTTATATCAGCACACATGAACTTCCCTTTCTCAAGTGACCCACTATTTCTTTCTTCATCTCATGAGTTTATCTCATGCTTCATGACCAAACAAGATGAGACTGACCACCCATAGTTTCAGTCTTTTACACAGAGACCCAGAAATATTAAATGGTATATATATATATGCCTCTGATAAGAACCATGGAATGGAACAAGAAAAAACAGCTCACATCTCAGCTTTTTTGTCTCCTCAACATCTCACATAGAATCAAGTTCATGCATCAATAAATCAACGACAAAGATAAGATAAGAAACAAGAGAGGAGAATTAGGAAGAACGAACAATATTAGAAGTGAGATGAGATGGAGTCAATAGGAGAACACAAAAGACTCGTCTGCCAGAGAACCACTGAGTAGGTCTGGAGGCAGCCATGACTTGGTTTTATATGTCTTTGTTTTCTTCTTAGCCATTTTCTTTACTTTTTTTGACTTTGATAGGAGTAGGGAAGGAAAAGGACAGACTTTTGGATGTGTCATGTGACTTGTCTGCAAATGTATATTTTCATGGTAAAGATTTCAATGCAAGAGAAGGGCTCAGCTTAATCATCCTTTTTTTGTTTTTGTATATATGTTTGATCAACTGCTAACTACGTCATGGTGGTCACAATGTGCCTTATATTGGTGGTGTTTTTTGACATATCAGGGCTCTTCATCTTGAATTATGTCATTAGAGGGGTTTATATTTTTTTCAAGATGAAGGGGTTTAATACATTCTTTTTGCTTCGTAAAACTTTATTAGACGAAGCCACTCTTAGATTTAATTTGTTTTTTCTTCTTAGTGGGTTCAAATTTTTTTCTTAGAAAAAAGTAATTTTTTTAAAATTTGGTGGCAATGATTAAAAATTGTTGATCATTTAAGATTGACCAAATTATATACTGTTGTTGAAAATTTTATTTAGGCGAGCATATTTATAGTTTCCCTGTACTTGCATATATTATTTATATCTAATTAGTTATTGGCTGGCAAAAATAAATTTGATTTGATTACCTTCGGCTATTTTTATCTAATAGAGGTTGAATTTGGTGGCCGCCTAGTAAGGCATGATTAGGTTTGCTTCATTTTTTTTATTAAATAAAAAGAAACTTACCTATATTTCTATCACTAGGCCTATATGTGACAGAGAAAATAAATTGAGCTTTGTAAACCTTCATGTGTCAAGTACACTTAGAACAGCCAATGTTGATAGACTTAATCTTTGTTGGCTTATTTGGATTTGATTCTCATTGCTAGTCATGGATTAGTTCTGACCCTCTTTCCTTCCTTCTTCAAGTTGAAAAATATTAGCATCATTAGTACAGCGTGTGTGACACTTAAAGTATATTTTATAAGAAAAAAATATTTATATTTAAATTAATAAAATTTTTATATTAATTTCACCACGAGACTAACGAGGAAAAAAAACTCCAAAAAACTTACAAAAGTAACAAGGTTTAACAATTATATATTCTTAGAAATACAATGAGGATTTTTATTATTAACTGCCATTAAAAAATTAAACCCTCCCATCAATTAGTTTGTTTGAGGCATCTTTTAAGGTAGGATGCCTATAGTGCCTAAACCCTAATTAATAATATGATTTTAGGTATCTAATAACTGTATCTAGTTTAGGAGAGGCAAACACTTTGATTTTAGTGGGACAGATACTCAATATTCGATACCCAATTCTTAATTTGTTCTCTCAAATTCTAATCTTAAGAAAAAATTAATGCAATACTAATAAAATATTATTATATTTCTTACTTTCATTTGTTAGAAACACGTTATAATTCTATAATTGAAATAGTTAAATGAGTCTATCAAGTCCAACTGTTTATCATAAATAATAGCAATCAGGTTTAATCTTAGTTTAATAATAAATTAGCCCAAAGTTTAACTTAAAGAGTTTAAATTATCTCTTCAAAAATAATTAATTAAAGTTAAAAATTTATAATTTATTTCTATTAATAAATTAGATTTTACTTCATTAAATATTAAATATAAAATTAACTTTAAGAGTTTTTAGGTACAGGGGCACCCTAATTACAAAGGCGAATATAATCCTCCTTTAATCTTTTAAAAAAGCGGCACCCCATGTACATAACTATGGAATATTACACTAAGTTCACTGATGGATCCTTTATTAAAGGCCTCTGATCTTTTCCATCTTAATGAGTTAGATGGGATGTGGAGTGGGCCACTACCAGCGTCGGCTGCAAACAGATACTAATGGCCTTTCAAAAACTAATCAAGCCGCATAAAAAGGAATTATAAAGGCCAAGGTGTGACATAAAGGACACATCTTTTCACATCACAACCTACCTAGAACAGCATCAACTCTTGCATACCCCACTTACCCCACTTGACAAGTTATAAAAGAGATCATGTTTTAGAACTCATGAGAAGAGATTTTGAGCTCTTTCCACAAATAAAATTTAAGCCGTGTGGAACAGACAACTCTTCATTGTCCTTTTTTTAATTTTTTTGTCATCCCCAAGGCCACTTCACATGTATATCATTATCAGCCATTCCCTGACCCACTTCCATTCCCTTTTGTCAAAGATGAGCAAATTATAAGCATCTTAAATATTAATTATCCGAGAATACCCATTTGTTATTCATAATAATAATAATAATAACAATAATAATAATATATATTATTATTATTATTATTATTAAAGATAGAGTGATGAATTATATCAATATATCTGTGATGTAATTTCACTTAGGTTGTCCCACGACAAGGGCAGCTCCTAATCAATATGTGGCCTCCACACTATGAAAATCAGAGCTTTCCAAATATTTAAATATTGCTAGATACATTTATGCATTTGGTTGTATCTGGGTCAAATTAGATTCAATTATATTTTAGATCATAAATAAAATAATTTGTTAGATATTAAAATATATTTTATCATCCATATTTAATGAAATACTGTTTAAATATTGTATTTTTTAATAAAAAATTGGTTTTTGGGATTTTTTGAATTAAAAAGTCAAATACAAAGTAAAATGGTAAGAAGGTGTAAGATGTATTGGTATATTAGGATCATCCATTACAATAAGGTATTTACACCAATTTTTTACATAAAATTTTTTCATACCATTATCAATGATATAAACATTACAAGTAGCAACATTGCAGCAGTTGAAACAATATAATCCTTAATTTTACGAGTAGCTACCTAAGTGCTACGTGCTAGTTAATTCCCTCAAGCGGTAATCAATTATTTTCTTCATCCTTCTCATTCTTTCACTCAACTTCTTTTGAAATGAATGAAGAAGTAAAAACTTTCAAATTAACTGTATGTTCAAGTTCAAAATCCACCGTGCATGTAATTAAAGCAGGGGGATGAGTTTGAATACCCAATAATCCGTGAATCGAAATTATTCGATCCATTATCCAATCCAAAACAATTTGGTTAGGATTTTTTGGATATATAATATATTCGAAAATATTTGGTTGGAATTGAGTTTGTTATTTGATCCAAAACATTTTTGGTTTGGGTTTTTCAAATATATAATATATTCAAAAATATTTAGATTATATATGAATTTTGGGTAATTTGATTCGTATCCCATCCAAATATGTGATATTTTATAAAATTATATTTTAAAATAATTTTTAATTATTTTTATCTATTTTTATATTAAAATTTATAGTATATTATTCAATTGGATATGATATAGAACGAATACAAGTTTGGTAGATTTAGATCAGATACAAATAGGCTAAATAAAATATATATAATTTTGAAATATAGGTTGAAATCGAGTTCAAATATTTAGATTCAAATCAGAATATTGACACAGTCATATCTAATTAATATCTAATCCGAACCCATTCCTACGTATTAGAACCAAGAAGAGGGTTAATTTATTTAATGGATAATTTCATATCCAAGTCATGTGGTTTAATGTATTTAAGCCGATGGAGTGCACTAAATATTTGTTTTTGACACTAAACATAATATATTTAAGTAGTCATTCTTTGTGTCCATTCATACAAGACATTATCGTAGATCACTAAGTCCAGTTTTTGTCTAAAAAGTCTTATACCTAAATCGGAGTTGACAATTAGAATGCGTAATCCATCTTATAAAACAAAAGAATGACTTTACACATAATTTTAAATATCGTACTCATTATCATATTAGATTTATAAATTTATTACAAATATAAAGCATATTTTGTTCAATCGGCACATCGGGTTCGACCAAATTTTAAAATAATATATAAAATATTTTAATAAATATTAAAAATATATTTATCATCAACATTTAATTAAATACCGGTTATAATACATATTTTTACCAAACGAATCAAATTTTATAAAAAGTTAAGATTAAAAACTCGAAACAAATTAAAATTGTACGAAATATTTGAAAACTACCCGATACATCGAATAGAATTAGGCGGTATAATATAATATTTAAAACTGTGGATGTGAAGACAACGTCTATCATCTATCAATTCACATATTTATAACTATTAATTTGTGTGGGGGTGTACGTCGTGTGTGTGTTGTTTTCTTATTTTATTTTATTTTCTTTCTAATATGAGTTTCTTTTTTATTTATTTCTTTATGTGCTCTGTTGTCTCACAATGTGACAAGGAAGTTGATAGGCAGCCAACTTTGACTGGACTGTGGATCCTCGTTGATCACCACTTTCTTAATAATACTTAGTTAATTCATATATCCAATAAGCCCCGCACTTCCTACATCTATGGTATAATAAATATTATATATAATATATATTAACGGGTACAACAAACTTACTGTGCATAAAGTTCTATATCTAGTTGGGCAAATTTCTTGATGTTAAGAAAGAAAATTATTTTATGTTTACTTTAACATATATAGTATTCAGACATTTTTTGCTCCTAAGTTGATTTTAATTTATGATTTTTCAAGTTAAATTCTATGGATACTTTTATACTAAACGTACTTAATAATTGACCGCCTGAGTCAAACAAATAATTTAAAGTAATATAGTGTCAAAAATTTATATTATATTTTATTTATAAGATTGAAAGAAATCATATAAATGATTCTAAATAGACTTAATAAGAGTCGACACTATGAATATTTATATTTATGAAAATAACAATTAGGTCTAATTTAATTAATGTAAGATTCAATGAACATATCTATGTCTAAATATACGTGGATAATATCATCTAATAAATATGAAAATTTCAAAATATCATTTAGATGTGTTATATTGTTTAACATATATGTACTATGTATTAGTCTAATACATGTTAATGTGTACTTTTACATAGAACTGTATATCAATATCTATATCTCTTCGCATGAATTTCATATTATTAAGACAGGAAATCGCTTTACATAGAATTGTCATTACCTAACATTTTTTATACAAATACAGGACAGCACGAGTCTCCCATTTTGGATGGGACCAGTTACAATGTAAACAAACAATCACAAATATAGTGAGGCATGCATATTTTTAAAACTTCACCTTAAGATGTACATACCCCACTTGCATTTAAGTTCGCCAGAAAGTGGCACCGACTGCTATTGTATTACACACTAGTCAATTTCTTGCCCATCTTCCTATTTATTATATTAAACGCCAAGTTTACCCCCTAAAGAAAAGCAATTCTCGAGTTAAAGTTTTTTTTTTAAACCATACATATTATTTTAGAGTGGTCATTTTTTAATTTTTCTAAAAAGTATTTCGTACTAAATTAATTTTATATAATAAATTATTTATAATTTAATGGGAAGTCAAACTTGCATCTTAATATATTAATATAGATTTTAATTATAAGGACAGGTCGAAAAAGAGGCCATTTTTACGCCTGGTCCCATCCTTTTTGACGAGGTTCACGATCCCCATGCAAGTCACATTTCTTCCTTTCTTAGTGTTTATTTTTATATATTAGGACCATATGACAAGACCATGCTTTGCCTTTCCCCTTCGTATTCTTCTTCAACATCTGAGTTTTATTAACATATTGGTCATGCATGTCATTTGTCTAAGTCCTAGTCTCCCTTCTTAAAGAGTAGTGGTAGTCGTTCAAACTAAAAACCTTGATAATAAGAAGCTATCCTAATTTGGTGAGATTAAGACATGTGAGGTGAATTCATCTTGCTTAACTAAAATTGGTCATTCACTTTAAAATTTGATTGCTATCTATTCATTTATTAATTGAACATGTAACTAAAGCCACTTTTAGATTAATATAATATTAGATTGCCTCATCTGATTGACAATGAGTCTCATAAATTTAAAAACTAAGATACATAATCACTTCTGGGTATTGCGTGCAAGGAAATGTTATATGAACTAAGCAAAAATATCATGCCTATGTGATATACTTTAATTATATATGTAAAATTTCATTAAATAATAAGATATATTATAATGATCTGATCATATGATATGATAAACTTCAATTTTAAAGGTAGATTCTAATTAGACGAGGAGATATATAGACGGAAATAATTTGATATATTCTATTTATTCATATTATTTTCTGACTGATTAATTCTTCTGCTTTTTACTAGAGTGCAATTTTTGAGATTTTTTAATTAATACTTTCCTTTTATTAACATAAGAGTTGATTACATATTTTATTAAATTTTTAATATTTTTTAGAATTAGTGGTTAATAGTGCAAACTAGTTAATATCCGATAAATATGTCATATTTGATAAAATAAATATTATATATATTTGGCTTGATTCGGCTCACCTTAGCCCTTTTTATTTGGAGAGGTTAATTAGTAAGTCTCTCGGTACCGTGCTAGTGTCTACACTTTTTGAGTATTAATTAACTCAAATAAATTTAACTTTTTGATGGTTATTTGAATAATTAACAATCTATTAATTTGTGTCCTACGGCATTAGAATTGGTTCATTCGCTACTCGAACATTCAGGAATTTTCTTTTGATCAACTTCTAACTAAATTATATTCTTTGATATTGCAAGTCAAACTATTAAGTATGAAGTCAAATTATAATTAATTGCATCAAATTTCTTCATATATACCTCATTATATTAAAGCGCTGGGGAATTTTTGTGGTTGACTTTGCTCTATAATGATTTTATGGGCCTCTTAATACTTATTTAATTTTAAATTATGATTATTTATTATTAGAAAAACATTAGACTATAATTCTACCCAAATTATGAATCATTAAAATATTAATATGTTTTAATATATTTATAATCATACTATCAAATTGAAATTTGTTACTTAACAATATACTGCATTTATATTTTTACATTTTTTTATTTACCTATTTTTATTTATTATTAAAAAAACTTAGAGTATAATTCTAATGAAATTAAACATCTTTAAAAATAATTTCTATTTAGTTATTAAATTTTTTTACTTATTGACTTTTTTGTATATTTGTGTATAACTATATATTCATTTAAAAATATAAACAAATATTCATTATTTTTATTTAAACATAATATCATAATAATTACAAAATTAATTTTTTATATTCTTAATATATATTATTAATTAGTCTTAAATATATCCCGCACAATGCACTTGTAACACCCCAAATCCGGTTCACACTCGTGAACCGAACCGGCATGTTACAGGCCCCGGTTAGGTCGGCTAACCCGAACCTAACTCATGCGGATCCAATCTCGGCGTCTTAAGATGAAGATACGATCCGTCATGAATGAATAAATGCACAAAATCCTAACATGGTACTACATGAATGACATGCAACTTAAATTTCACACCATCACAATTACGAGCAAAATCGATAAAAATTCTAAAATAAAACGGACAGAGTCTCCCCTAAAAGTGCAATTATGGGCCCACCCTGTCAAAATAATATATATCAAATATATATACGCATAGCAACAATAACATTCACACAAAATCTCATTTATTATATATCTCATTCTGGAACTTGGGTCTCTAACCCACTCACACTTTCGCTGCGCTACTCTGATCATATTTTGCATTCTATTATCTGTCTTAGCATTTCATTCACATCATATCGTCATGCTCAAACATTTAATCATAGCATGTCTATTAAATAACATCATAATACAACATTAAACATTCAAAAATCCAACATGTGTGTGCAGCAAGACCTCATTGCTCCTCCGTCCAAGCTGGCTCCTCCAACTCGTGATTATTACCTACATATAGTATAAAAACACGTCAGTAACAAGTGTTACTGGTCCGGAAAATAAAATAACTATAACAAGCTGGCTATGAGAGCAAACTCTCATATGAAAGAAAACCATATACTTCCTCAAGAACACTCTGAAGGGCACTACTGAGGAGCCACTGGGCTGCAGACCCGGTAGCATCCCGAACTTACTGCTCTGCTGGTACTATGCCGCTCTCGGCACTTCTTTTTCAGTACTTCTCGTGAAACTTTATCCTAAGCCCTCTCCTTACCTCCATATTTCTCCTGGCCTTGAGCACGAAGGCCGAGTACTCTCAGGCAGTCGCCTTTAGTACCCTTTGAACCACAAGTCCGGACATGCGCTGTACTAAACAGTACCCGTAAACCTCCACGTTCTCCGGGTGTGAGGAACTCAAACGCGGAGTTGTCAGGATCCCTCGGGAATGGAACAGTCCGCTGGCACTAATCCAGAGCCCGCTTTGACTGTCACGGCATCCTCTGCATGGTACGTGCAGTCGATTTCTCCATCTCTCGTCTCACTGAAAACGCGAAAACTACATATATATAGGGCTGGGTAGGGATTTATATAATAGGCCCGAAGGCAACTTGTGGTGGATCTTGGTTTCGAAATCATCCTCGAGGGATCTCATCCTCGAGGGGTTATTAATCCGGAAAATGTTCGGTTAAATGGCCCGAGTTAAGTGGGATCCGATAAAACGCCACTTAACCCGTCCTGCAGGCAATAAATTAAACATACAATAGAAAGAGTAAATCAGAGACGAGTCCTAAACGGACCTGGTAGAAGCTCCAAGCGTGTCATCGCGCCTAGGCGGCGAGCTCCTACTCCGTACCTACACATCAAAACTAGATACTAACGCCCGCTAACTAAATGATGGATCAAACTCGTTATGATTAAACACGCTCACAATACAACATCTACCACAACAATCAACAATTATATAACAATAAGTATGAAAGAAATTCTAACTCCTATTCATACCAATCTTATCGTGTTTTTCTAAGTTATGTCGTAATAACTTATCATGCTCTCATTAGATCACTTACTATTTATTCGCAATCACTCAAATCATACAATCATCCCTTCACTCATAATTAGGCATTACTCATAACAGTTAATCAGATCTAGCATACTCTGCTAACATTCATTATGACAACTAGTTAATTCTAGCATGCTATGCTAACAATCATAATCAATTTTAAATAATCAAATCGGAGGTAATTATACCTCACGTCGTCGGCAATCGGCGACGGCTAGGGTTCCGTCGCGCATCTCGGAGCTCGAATTCGGCGCTCCTCGGCGTCCGATGTTCGATCGAGTCCAACTGGGTGAGCTCCGCGGAAGATCCGGTGAATTCCAGCGAATTCCAGAAATTCCAATTTTTCGGTGGTTTTCCGGCAGCTACTGGCGGTTTTCCGGCGGCTTCCGGTGGTTTTCCGGCGACAATCGCCGGCGGCGTCTACTGGTCGGAAAGGGGTCGTGTTGGGTACCCTCGGAACCGGCTCGGCGACCCCGACTCATCTATGACCTCAGCGTGGCCAATGGAGGCGGCGGCTCGCCGGAAAACGGCAAAACAGAGGCCGGCCGTGGTGGTTGCTAGATCCGGCCGGCCACGGCGGCGACGGCCTCCGCTCCAGTCGAGGAGGGTCGCTGGGTGGTCGGTGGTGCTGAGGCGACCATTGGATGACGGCTGCGACGGTCGCCGGCGGCAGAATCGGCGACGCGACCAAACGCAGCCGCGGCGCTAGACGTGGCGATTCTGGCGTCGCGGCGGCCCGATGGTGGCCGGGCCTGGTCGGGGCGGCAGGGCGACGTCGTCGCCGAGCTGGGCGGCGTCGGTCGACGGCCGGGCGGCGCCGACAGCGGCGGCGGTGGCGCGCGAACAGGGGCGGCGCGGCACGAGGGTTTGGGCGTGGGGAGAAAAGGTCGTCGTGGAGAAGAAAGGTTGGGTGGCAAACTTGTAATTAAGACTTGACTCGTCTCCGGCTCGAGTCAAATATAATAACTAGGTCATATTAAATCCTAAAAAAATTCATAAAAATCGGGAAAAATCCCGTAAAATCAAACAACCTAAAAAAATCATAATGATATGCTCTAGAACTATCAACCCACCCGAAATGCCCGTAACGCATCCTAACGCAATAAACGGCCTAAAACTAATTCTACGATCCATTATATATATATATGTAGAATAAAAAAAATGACTGGCATACTCTCATATATCTGATAACTCATTCTGTTCTGCTGTGTTCATGACGTTATCATCATATACTTGGGTACGCATGACCCTCATAGCTCATACACGCGACTGGCATCGGCTCGGTACACGTGTCCTGAAACTGACTCAACTCAAAAAATAACGGTCAACCCGACCGGTTCTAAATATAAAACCCTAACTCGAATCGTGGGTTTTACAGCACTGGTCTTTCAAATAGTTAAATAAATAAATAATTGGTAAAAAATGGTGAATTATAATCGTTAATCCATATTATCTCCTAGAGTTTAGTCACTCGACTATATGGATTAGACAATGAGTTAATAACAGATCACGTGAAAAATAATGGAGAGTTTTGTTAATTTGGTTTAGCATAATAATAGGTTAATAATACACACTCAATAGCTTAGTTAACTATTTTCCGATTAATCTATGTTTTCTTGTGCCGGTCACGGCTCCAGATAAATATAAAATATAAATCCTAAGTCATACAATAAGGCAAAATCCTGTATATATGGCCTCCTTTATCCTAACTAGTATCGGTATTTTCATATACAAAGTTTTCTGAATATATCTAATTTTATTAATAAAAGAAAAGCTCAATAATGAGATCAAAAGTAGGATAATTAACCATAGTTTTAAAACTACTTTTTGACTTTAAAATTTTTTGCCGAGTTAAACTCTATGAATAACTTCATACTAATTAATTTTACAATTGATTCCTAAAGTTAAATCATAAAAAAATTATCAAAATATATTATTTTTTTAGATAAAAATCAATATTTTTAAATAATATAAATTATCTATTTATCAATTTCAAGTGTCAGCAATATATATTAATTTTATGTAAAATTATTATCTATTTATTTATTTTCTAAAAATAAATAAATAAAAAGGATACTTTTGGATTGATTAAGTGGGTGCTATGGGTGACTAGGTCTAACCGGTGTGGCTAGAAATTTTGGTTATCTAGCAAGAGAATTTTTGTTGGAGTTTGGGTATCTTTTAGGAGGATAAGGAGTTTTGGGACGCCGTAGGATTTTAAAAAAACCTTCCTACTACCATCGTCACCTTCTCTCTCCTCTCCCTTGACAACTGCTTTGTAAAACCCGTAACTCGAATCAAGAGTTTTATATTAGTGAACTAGTCAGTTTGAATCGAGTTAGTTTTCTGAACCGTATGCTTAGTCAAGGCCAGTTGTGAGTTATGAGCGATGAGGGTCATGTGTACCTGAGTATATGATGATAATGTAAAAAAGATGATAAGAAATAAACTTTCAGAGTATATGACAGTATGTAGTAATTTTTTTGTATGTATTTAATTGTAAAATTATTTTTAGGTCGAATAACGTATTAGTACGTATTATAGGGTAGTTTGGGTGGGTTATTAGTTATAAAACATGTTATTATGAAGTTAGCGTGTGTATTATATTTTATGGGATTTTTCCTATTTTTTTGGATTTTTTTAGGGTTTATTACGAGTTAGTTAATATTTTTTACTTAAGTCGAAGTCGAGTCAAGTTTTATTCAAGAAATTGCCACCAAACGTTACCCTGACTTTTCTCTCCCAAACACTTGATGCCACCCCGATTCACGTCACTAACGTTGCCTTTGGTTGCGGCACCTAGCCGATCGAGTCGCCAGTCACCGCCAACACGTCGCCGAGCCATCTCCCATCTTTTCGGTTGTCACCCAGACTCCATGACACAAAGAAGACCATGACTTCACATACCCTCCTGACGTGATTCTATAGCTGTTGTGCTGCCCCAAGCACCACTGGCTGCTGTGCCACCTTCTCCGTTCTGACAATCTTGTTGTCCCTCCACCGCTGCATGCTGCTGCCGAGACAGGCCAAAGGTTGCCACTTGGGTGACCCCTAGCTAGGGCACCACTGCTCGACTCCGATCGCCGCCGTTGTCCATTGGTCACGCCACCTTAACCAACAACCCCTCGACCTTCTCCAATCGGAGTGGAGCTCGGCGCCGCCCTACTTGTTGGAGATCACCAATTCCATTTCATGTCGCCTCTCTTTTCCCATTTTTGCTGAGCCGCCGCTGCCACCGACCTCGTCAACCGCGTAGACACGTTGGACTTGCCGAGCCAGTGCCAACGGTACCCCATTCCACCACCATTCCACTCGCTAGCTGTCGTCGGAAACAGTCATCGAAATCTTGCCAAAAATTGCCGAAATTAGCAAATTTTCATTCTCTGAGACCTGATCGAACATAAGACACTGCTGAGCACCGAATTTGAGTCCAAAGGTGCGAGACCCTAATCGATGCTGATTGTCGTTGATCGTCATTGACGACACAAGGTATAATTTCCTCTGATTTAATTATTTAAAATTGATGATTATTAGCATGACATGTTAGGATTGATTGTTTAACGCGATGAATACCTGATGGTGGATGAAGTGATATTTGTATGATTTGAGTTTTGTTTAATGAATGCTAATGATCTAATTAGGTAAATTAAATTTGTGCATGCTAATTGACTACAACATAACTTAGAAAAATATAATAAAATCAGTATAAATAGGATGAGCTAGAAATATTTTTACATTGATGATTATTTGACTGTTGATGGGTGATGCCTATATCGTGAGTATGATGTGTGTGATGAGTTTGATGTATCATTTATTTAGCGGGTGTTAGCTTTTAGATTTGATGTGTAGGTATAGAGTAAGAGCTCACCGCCTAGCACTTGAACACAATTGGAGCTTTTACCAGGTCTATGTAGGACTCGCTTCTAGTTTGACTTCTCTACTTTATTGTGTTTTCTTTTAACAGGTAAGTGGACATGTCGAGTGGTGGATTTATTGTATCCCACTCCACACGGGCCATCTAGTTGTAGGAGATTTCTGGATTAATTACCCTTGAAGATGAGATCCTTCGAGTTTGTTTTTGAAACTCAGATCCAACTCACGATGCCTTTGGGCATATTATATTGGAATCCCCACCCAGGCCTATGTACATGTACTTTTCACATTTTCAGTGAGATGCAAGATGAGGGAAAATCAACAGCCAAGTCTTAAGATAGGGCGTGTGTTTGTTAAAGCGGGCTCTGGAATTGGTAAGCCTCCATTCCATTTCCTAGGGATCTTGATAACTCCACCTTTGAGTTCCTCAAACCCCGATAAGTGTGGAGGTTTACGGGTATTGTTATGTAGCGCATGTTTAGACTTGTGGTTTCAAATGGTACTGAAGGTGTATGCCTAAGAGTACTCGGCTTTTGTACTAAGGGCTAGGAGTGATACAGAGGATGTAGTGGGCTGTGAGGTAAGAAAATGATTTTTCCTGTAAAAGGGATAGTTTCAAGTGGCCAATGAATGAGAATGAGATAGAAAGGGGACGTTGTCGCACGAGGTTTGCGACTCCTAGTTATTACCCTTATAAGAGTTCTATGAGGAAGAGTAATGAGGTTTCATTCAACAGGGGGGCCAGTTCTCATATGTCAGTTTGATATTAGTTATTTTTAGACCGGTAACACTCATTACTGATGTCTCTTTATTATATACATATGTGAGGATAGCAAGGAATGAGCACTTTTGGGACTGCGGACGAGCAGTACTGAAATCGTGCACACATGTACCTATCGGGTGTAATTGGTGAGGATGATGTGTGTTGAACTATGTGGATGATCAAGTTTAAATGATATTTTGTGAATTGTTATAAGTATTTTGCATGTGAATGGAAATAGAGAATGGAAAATGAACACGTGAGCCATGGAGCTTAGATTTGGCTCATATGATGAAGAAAGCAAGGATATCTGGAATGTGTAGAAAAACTGTGTGTGGGTTGTGGTTGTGGATTTTTATTGCTATAAATATATATTGCTTGTTTTTTATAGGGTGGTCCCTATAGCATTGTTAGGGAGACTCTGTCCTTTTTGGTTTAAAAATAGATATTTCCTTTAAACTTTTTGTTTGTTTGGTTTGCTTGTATATTTATTTGCATATCATAGTATGCATGTAGGACAATGTTAGAATCCAAACATCTCATCCATGCTTTGCATGTTACATCACCATCTTGAGTCACTGAGGGTAGATTCGGGTCGGCTTAACCAAATCAAGTAGATTAGCGAATGGTCCGGTTGCCGATAACATTTCTGGGTTGGTTCATGGGGGAACTGAAACGGGGTGTTACACCTTCTCCCCATCCTTCCCTCTTGCTCGATATAAATCCCTCATCCCTATCATCATTGTTATTTTTTCTCCCATCTTTATGCACACATATCTTTGTTTTATTATTTCTTTTGATTGTGAATATCTTTTCGATTTTTGCTTCTTCATTGTGCATGATTCTTATCCTTGAACCTTGTCTTATGAATTTTTGAGCATAAAGCTATATCTATTTTTTTCTTTTGGGTCACTCTTGTGACACCCCGATTTTAGTTCACCTAAGAACTAGATTAGAAATGTCGTGATCGAGCCAAGTCATGTCTTAAGCAGCTAGTTTATAAGACTCGATCAATAATATATATAGAAGTAACCTGCTTGGTGTCAAGAGAATGGAAGACATTGCTAAATATGCTTAAAAAACACATTAAATATAAGTAAAACAGTAACAGAAAATCTCAAGTGTGTAGCATTTATCTTTCCACCCACCAAAGTAGACTCAAAATCACAGAACCTACATATATAATAGGAAATATGTCAGTAACGAGTGTTACTTGTCCAGAAATAACTAATATTCAAACTGGCACAAGAGAGTTGACCTTCCAGTTAAATGAAAACATTTATATATACTCCTTCACAAAATTTCTCATAAGGGCATTAATTAAGAGCCGTCAACCTTATGCAACAATGCCCCCTTTCTTGTTGATCTCATGCTTCATCAACTTTAAAAACTATCCCTTGTACGGGAATATTAAATTATTTTCTTTCAGTCGTCTTCATCCTCCGTATTACTCCTGACCCTGAGTACAGAGGCTAAGTACTCTAGGCACGAGCCTTCAGTGCCCGTAATGCTCCACACTTCTCTGGGTTTGAGGTACTCAAAGGTGGAGTTGTAAGGATCCCTCAAGAATGGAACAAACACTAACCAAATTTAGAGCTCGCTTTGACTAGCTCGCGTTCTATCTCAAAGCACGGTTGTTGATTTTTCCCTGTCCCACATCTCATCAGAAAACTCGAGAAAATCATATAGAAGCTTGGGAAGGGATTTATATAATAGGCCCGAAGGCAACTTGCGGTGGATCTTGTTTTCGAAATCAGACTCGAGGGGTCTCATCTTCAAAGGTTATTAATCATAGAAGTAAAATACGTCTAAATGACCCGTGCTAAGTGGGGTCTGATAAAACTACCACTAAACATGTCCTACGATCTAGAAATTAAATTAGCAATAAAGTATAGCGATAAAATTGAGAAGAGTCCTAACATACCTGTGGTCCAAGCTCCAAGTATGACGTCTCATGAATAAATAGATAAATATTAAATACATAAAAATAATCAATGCTCTAATCATAAAATAATAATATCGTATACTATAAAAATACATGGCTAAACACGAGTAAATATCACATATACTCATGTTAATAAACATATAAATAATTGAATAAATATATACATAATCATTCAATAAATAAATAAATAAACAATTGGATGATTCTAATTAATCATGAATAATAATAATATAATAATTATCCAACACAGAACACATGATTGAATATAAATAAATAATAACATACACACAACAAACAAATAGATAAATAAATAAATAAATAAATAAAGTTTAATAAACATGAATAAGATTAATATTAATAAGTAAATATATTAATAATAATAACAAACAATCACATACACAACCATCATATACAACAAACATAGAAATAAAAAGAAATAAATAAAAATGAAATAAATAAATAAATAAACACTAATAACATCAAAATTTGCTAAATAAGATGAATATGCATCTAAAGTAATGTAGGGGATCTTGAATTACCAAAAACAGTTAAAAAATGCCTAAATCAGGCTGAAAATGGCAAACCGGATCAACATGGGTGAGTCGACCAAGTTTAGCCGAGTCAAGTAACAGTGCTAGGCTGGGTAGTTGGATACGGACATGGGCTTAGGTATGGCCATGGGATTACTAGGCAGATGAACATGGTTGGATATGCCGACACAAATGTGAACTGGAGGACGCGAATGTGGGCAAACGAGTGAGACAGGTTGGCAGCACACGTCACCAGAAAATAGTGATTGTGGTGCAGTTAGGGTCGCCACCAGTTGGGATCGACGACCCTGACGACGAGGATCAACCGGTGGTGGCTATCGGTAGAGTCTGGTTGGCTACTGGCATGAAAGGGGGCGAAATTGTTGTTGGGGGCGGCGGTGACGTTGGTGGTGATCGTGGCTAGGCAGTAGTCATGGGTATCCTCAAAATAAAGATCTCGATGAAGGTAGCTTGTTTGGGTGGTTGGACCGGTGGGAGGTGGCTTTGCACATTGAAAATTGGGTGGAAAAATGTCGTCACCGACGGCTACTACAGCAGCGCAAGTGGTGGTGAGGGGTACTGATTGATAGTTGATTGCAAGGCGGTCATGGTGGTGCTGGTCCGGTGGCCGGGGGCGAGTTGGAGACTCGTTGGTGGTGAGCCGAAGTGGCGGCTGTGCTGAAATCATCCAAAAATTATGAGAAATCTTTGAAAAATAACTGGGTGGAAGCTAGGGTCTAACATGGATGGCTCTGATCTTGCCATGTGGCACAATCGGGATGTCTGACAAGTTGTGGCCTAGTGGGGCCTACTTATGAATATATATATATATATATATATATATATATATATATATATGTATATAGGTGGAAAGCTTGGATAGAGACCGTCCAAAGTCAAAATTGACTTAAGTCTTAAAAGTGACTCTATAGGTGGAAATTGAGGAAAGAAGGCTAAATGAGCCTCGAACGTTCAACTCAATCGGGTAAAAACCTACGACTTAATGAAGCTGGGCCCACAGGGACACAATCCGGTGATCAAAAATCCCTATGATGGATGCAAATGAGGTACCCTAAAAATCCCAAATAGATACTAAACGTTGCTACGGCAGAAATCTAGGCTTACAACTCTGGCTAACTCATAAAAATCATAAGTATATCTCGCGTATACTCATGCTTTGGTGTAGCTTAACTTAAGCTATCATCTTAATGTAGGGCATACTCAACCACTATAACATGCTCATATGGCCATCTGGGCTCATACCCATGTTTGAAAACTAGTTTAGCTCGAGCTCGCCTGAACCGACTCGAAACTGGCCTAAACCGGGCAAAAATACAAGCGAGTAAAACCCTAACCCGAAGCTGGGTTATATAACTCTGCTGTTATTTTACTTTTTTTGCTTGTTGCTGTGAATTAAATGAATTGCTATGCTTATTGTTTATTAATAATATGAATAATGCCCTCGTTTATACTAATTAATATTTATATTATTAATGTTTTGTATAACGACGAGCATTATTAGTGTTAATCGATGATTCATGTTAATATTGGTTACTATTTGCTTAGTTAATTAATTATTTTACTAATTCTTAAATGAGTAATATAACTGTTTCACGTTATTGATGTATGTCAATATATATTGTAATAAATCTATGATTTATATATATTGTATATAAATTGTTATGTCAATTAATTAATAAATTGTATCTTAAATTATTTATAAAAATGTTATGAATAATTTTTATTGTTAAAAAATGATTAAATAATAACCAATTTATTCCCACAAATAATTATGGTTGGATTAAACAAACCATATTAATCCATAGGTAGTTTGATATTACTACATTGATTAATTGTTGATAATCGATTCATTATTATAAGTTTATGCCTAAATATAGGTGGTTATAAGTGATTAATGAAGTTAAGTTTTCATCCTCACGTAATACTAATTAATAACAAGCCAGTTTTAATATAATAATTATAAAATTATATTCAAGATTTAACAATTAAACACTAAATAAATAAATTGATTATTTTAATAATTGGTCAATTAAGGTTTGTAATATGAGTTAATTAGAACCTTGTCAATGTATTTATATTATGATGGTATGATTGTTTAGTAAATCCCATTAATAAATTAATTAAGTGTAGATAATATTATATTATAATTGGTTGATGGTTGATAAGATAAAGTTATTATCTTTATCATGTCTAAAATAAATATTTTATAATAGTGTTGATAACACATCATTCATGATAGAGTTATTATTAAACTTACTTTTTCAAGTTTAACTTTAAGTACAAGTTTAATAAAGTTGGTCATGTTGACAATTAATTGATTATGGTAGAAAAATAAGTTATTAAAATATAATAGTATAGTAAGCGTCAAACATTGGATCTTAGTAGCATGCGGTAAAACAATTAAAGTTCAAACCTATGTGGAATGGGTAATTTAAAATAATTTTATTAGTAGTATCCTTGAATTATGATAATACAAATTATTTTTAAAAAAATTATATAACAACTTAATTAATTTCCCAATAAATATTCAAAATTAGTAAAAGGTTAATAAATTATTATAGATGTACGTATGTTTTTATTAAGAAAATAAGTAACTGTTACTCGCTAATTTGGTGTTAAAAAGTAATATTAATTAAAAGTTTAAGTGATAACTTTAATCACTAAGATAGTAATCTTAATAAGATTTTCTTGGGTTAAGTAATTAACGTGTTGAAGGAAAAACATATTAATAAAGTAATAAAAACATGCTAGTAAGTGAGTAATTATTCACATTTGGCTAAACGTGAATTCTGAGTGGAATAGTTTATTTAAATATTCTAAGGTGGGACTTAAATAATAATGTTATATGAATAATTAGTTATCTCACTCGACTTGTTAAAAATATTGTAAATTTGAAGCTCTCATATTTGAAGTGTTGTAGGAGCTGTTATGTCATGTTTTGGTCATGGCATCACATACATTTTTTGGGTATGAAATTATAATTATCATTTTTTAAGAGGCATTGCATGCATGTTACTTTACATGGGCTGTTAAGTAATTATTCACTGTATATTTATTTTTGTAGCCCTAGTCAGTTTGGGCCTATATTCGACTACCATGTGCTGAGGGTAACCGTGGTCAAGGAATTAACTCAGTCTAAAACGAGGCCATACCTTTAAAATTATTCAAAAGATAAAATACTTACTATAAAGCCCATGATCTGAGTCAGGGTTTTATACTTGTGAACTGGTTAATTCAATTATTGGTTCGAGTCGAGTTAGTTTTAGAACACGTGCGCTACGCCGAGGCTAGCCGTGTATATAAGCCATGAGGGTCACATGTATCCAAATATATGATGATAACATCATGAATACAATAGAAAAAAATGAGTTATCAGAATATATGAGAGTATGCCAATTTATCTTTTTTATATATGGTGGATCTTAGAATTAGTTTTAGGCCGTTTACTGTATTAGGACACATTATTTATTAGTTTTGGGTGGGTTAATAGGTTTAGAGCATGTTATTCGAGTTAGAATTCGATTATTTTATTTTATGGATTTTTATTGTATTTTATTTTATATATTTTTTGGATCTATTTTATAATATTGACTCCAGTTGGGAGCGAGTCAAGTTATTATTATAAAATTGCCATTATTCATTTCTTCTTTCCTCGACCTCGCCGGTGGCCACGCCAGTGCTAGCTAGAGACACTGCCAGCCAGTGCCGTTGCCGCCACCTCAACACCCCCTTTCCTTCCTCCTCTCCCTACCCTCTTCTCCCCGTTTTCCCTCATGCCCACCCATTGTTGCCACCTTGCATGCATTGCCACCGGCCACCAACTCCAATGATGACGTCTGGCGACCCTCCCTACCCCTTCCCTCTCCTTCCCTCTCCTTCCCAACTCTTACTAGGCCTGGATGACCACTGAATGACCCAAGGCCGCCTCTAGCATGTGTTGTTGCCGATTGTTAGCGCTGCCGCCAACCAGTTGTGTGCCACTACCACCCTCACCATCGATCGGACCTCCATTACATGACCACCTCCTACCCCATACCGACCAGACCCTCACTTTCCTCCCGCGGCCTCCTCTTGCCCTAGCCAGGGCTGTTTTGAGCTGCACTCACCGCCGCGGTGAGCTACACTGCCGACCTGCTCCCTCCGGAGTTAGTTATTTTAGGATTTTTGAGTTGAATGTGATTGTGATTGCACTTCATGTCTTAGTTAGTCATTATGCATTAGTTACCAGGTTGGTCAGTAAGAAAGAGGTAATAAGGGCTTAGGTTTTCATGGTTAGGGCTAAGTTATTATGAGTACTTGGGTTATGTTAGTAACGACGTGTATTATTTGATTGCATATATTTTGTTGTGTTCTTTGTCTGACTGACTGTGATTTTATATAGTTCTTCATCGCATTCATACATCACATGATTAGAATGAGTGTTAGTATTTAGTTGAGGTGTAGGTACAAAGTAGGAGCTCATCACGTAGGCACGAGAGCATGCTCGGAGCTTATACAGGATCGTTTAGGACTCACCCCTAATTTATTATTCTATTCTATCATGATTTATTTTTATTGATTGTAGGACGGGTTAAGCGGTGTTTTATCGGATCCCACTTAACTCAGGCCATTTAGTTGAATAGTTTTTCGGATTATTTTTCGAGTATGATTTCGAAAACAAGATCCACTACAAGTTGCCTTTAGGCTTATTATATAAATCCCTTCCCAAGCATATATATATAATTTTATTGAGTTTTCAATGAGACAAGAGATGGTGAAATTGACTCACGCATACTATGAGCGGGTGCATGTGACAGTCATAGCGGGCTTTAGATTAGTGAGAGGGCTATTCGAATCATAGAGGGTTTATGGGTACGATTAAGTATAACCCACGTCCGGACTTGTGGTTCAAAGGGTATTAAAGGTGACTGCCTAAGAGTACTTGGCCTTCGTTCTCAAGACCAGGAGAATTATGGAGAAAATGAGAGGGCTTTGGACATACTGGTAGTCCCGAGGGAGCAGAAAATAAAATAAGACAATGCCGTGAGAGGCATTAGTAGACCAGTCAATTGCGGATGCCACCAGGTCTGCAACCTGGTGGTTCCTTAGTAGATGCCTTTACGTGTATTCATGAAAAGTATATAAAGAAATGTTTTTCTTCACATGAGAGTTAGCTCTCATAGCCAGTTTGATATAGTTATATTTTAGACCAGTAATGTAAAACCCGCGACTTGAGTCAGGGTTTTATAGTCGTTAGCCGGTCCGTTTGATCGTGGTTCGAGTTAGTTCAGTCTTTCAGAACACATGTGTAGGGCCGAGACCGACCGTGTGCACATGCTATGAGGGTTCATGTATACCCAAGTATCGATGATAGCGTCAAATACACATCAACAGACTGAGTTATCAGTAGATATGAGAGTATATAGATGATTTTATTTTTTTCATGTTGTGACCGTAGAATTAGTTTAGGCCGAATAACGCATTGAGACGCGTTAGATGGTCTTTGGGTTGGTTATTAGTTATACGATATGTCATTTGGATGTTGTGTTGTTTTGTTTGATTTTATGGGATTTTCCCCAATTTTTCTGGATTTTTCTACGATTTATTCTAAGTTAATTATCATTCTTGACTCGAGCCGGTGTCAAGTCAAGTCTTATTTACAAGTTTACCACCGCCCTATACTTCTTATCTTCTTCCCCAACACTTCCCCTTCACCATCCCAAACCCTAGCCACTGCCCTTGAGATTTTTGCCACCACCGCCGATGCCACCTCGCCGCCGATTGATGCCGCCCAGCCTGGCCATGCCGTCGCCTTGCTGCCTCGACTGCGCCCGGCCACCGTCCAACCGTCGCGATGCTAGAAATTGCCACGATTTCACGGCCGCTCCCGAAAAGATTCTGTCACCATGACGTCGAAGCCCTTCCCTTCGACCTTCCTTACAGTTCCCCCTATCTAGCGCCGCTGTCGAGGCCGGTCGTGGGTTCTATCGGAGCGACCGATCGCCCGACCGAACTTGACCTCGTCGCCAGTGGCCATCGCCGCCGCGGTTGCCCTTGTTGTCACCACCATTGTGTCAAGCTCGCCGAGACGGTGCTAACCCCTACCTCTGATTGCCCCGCTGGAGCAGCCGCCGGAAACCACTGGAACTACCGGAAAACCGCCGGCTTGCCTTCACCGCCTTCGTCCGTCAGCACCGATTGCAAGGTGGTTTTTCCTTTTTTAGTATTATTATATGCATGTTGTGGTCATGGTAGCATGTTGAAATTAGTGTTATTAACTTCATGATTTTAGTATAATTAATTGTGAATTATGATAAACATGTTATGATTAGCGTAGATTGTATTGTGTGATGTAAATGCTCACTAATGAAATTATTAGTAAACCACTGAATAGTTAATTAAATGTGTGCTAGTTAGTTAATTTATGAATTTGCATGATTTAGGTTTTGCATGCTCGTATTAAGTTAAACGGATTAAATTGGTTAAACCATTGTCACCTAATTAAAATAGGTATGTTTTGAAATTGGAATTAAAAGTGCTAAGTAATAAGTAACATATGAAATCATAAAATTATTAACTGGCTTGACAATTAGAGATTTAGTGTGATTGTTGAGATGATTATTATGCTTGATTAGATTATTGTATGCATGTGGATATATTAGTTATATAAGCGTACATCATATATGTATGGGCGTTAATAAATAGTTATGTTCATGTAGGTTTGTTGTAGGGACTTGCCGTCTAGGTACGAGACTGTGCTTGGAGCTTTGAACAGGTCCGTTATGGCACGTTTCTGAGGTTTTATTGCTCTACTCTATAGGTGATTTGATTTATTGATCGTAGGACATGTTAGGTGGATGATTTATTGGACCCCACCTAACATGGGTCATCTGGTCGATTGTTTTTGGAATTAATAACCCTCGAGGATAAGATCCCTCGAGCTTGTTTTCGAAAATAAGATCCACTTCAAGTTGCCTTCGGGCCTATTATAATAAATCCCAACCCAGCCCTATAAATAGTTTTATTAAGTTTTCAGTGAGACAATAGAAGATGAATCGACTTGCACGTGCCAGTCAAAGCAGGCTCTGGATTAGTGAGCGGCCTGTTCCATTCTTGAAGGATTTTGACAACTCTGCGTTTGAGCTCCTCACACCCGAAGAACGTAGAGGTTTACGGGTACTGTTAAGTACAGTGCATGTCTGGACTTGTGGTTCAAAGGGTACTAAAGGCTCATGCTTGAGAGTACTCGACCTACGTGTTCAAGGCTAGGAGTAATATAGAGGTTCGGAGAGGGCTTAGGATAGAAGTTTTACTCGAAGTACTGAAAAAGAAGTGCCAAGAGCGGCACAGTACCATATAGATCAAGATGCTGTTGAGTCAGCTGCTCGATGGCTCCTCTTTAGTAGCCCTATGAGAGTTCTTGAGGAAGATATATAATTGTTTGCTTTCCATGAGAGTTTGCTCTCATGTTCCAGTGTGATATTAGTTATTTCCGGACCAGTGACACCCGTTGCTGACGTTTTTCTACTATATGTAGGTGAGGGCGATGAATGGTGTATGCCGGCCTTGACGAAGGATTAGCGTTTGCATTACACATACATACCTGGCGCCGCACCGACTTTTGCGTAAGATGTGATGTGATTGGCTGTTGTAGTAGATTTACATATTGGTGTATATATGCATGTGTTTGTGAGGCTTGTATGACTTGTTTTAGAAATGCTTGGAAATGTTTTGGGAAAAACTCTAATGATGTGCTATGCTGAAATGAAAAGGAACCAAATGAGCTGAGTATGAAATTGCAGGTGGGCGAGACGCCAATTACAAAATGTGTGGAGGTTTTAGAACTCTATTGTAATGTAAATTATTGTTTTCATATATATTATATTGTGCTGTGTTTTGACAGGTCGTCCCCTTATTGCACTGTTAGGGAGGCTCTGTCCTTTTTATTCCATGATTTTCATGAATTTCGTTGTTATTTAAAATATTTTGGTGTGTGGCTATTATCATGACATTCACATAATATCTTGCTAGGGTTTTGCATCTCATTCATATATTGTTTGCGCATTAGTGGCGTGCTCCATCTTGAGACGTCGAGAGGGTTATGTCATAGCCGTTTAGGTTTTGGGTCAGCCAACGTAATCAGTTTACAAGTAGTTTGATCCTTTATAACAGTTCTGGTCTGGGTTAAGAGTAAACCGGATTGGGGTGTTACAAGATTGGTATCAGAGCTAACTCTTGATCAATTAAGATAGAGGATGCCATTATAGGTCATGTGTGTGCAAAGCTACTCCGAGTCAAGCTGGCAGGTATGTTTTCTGGATTTACTTATTTCAGTTTACAGATTTCTCACCACATAGTTGAATGACAGTGTGCATAGGTTTGAGTAGTGAGTGTTAGTCACCATGGTTAGAGCAACTTGCAGGACTTAGACAAGGAATCCATCTCCTTCTCCTCCCAGGCATACTAGTCCTAGTCGTGCACCCAGCGAGACAGCCTCTAGTAGGCCGAGAGGTCAACCATCGTCAGGAGAAGCCAACGTGCGTGCCTCGACTAGCCATCGTAGTTCTCATAGTCGCCAGATTGAGAGAGATGCAATCATTACCCAATTGGTAGAGACACAAAGGCAGATACAAGAGAGCCAGGAAGGGTTCAGGAGAGAGCTCCGTCAGATAGCCCTCTCCATAGCCCGAGTTGAGAAGAGGCCGTTGGGAGATGACGGAGTGCGAGGAGAAGCCGCTTCTCCCATGGGCTACCCGCCGCCGCCTCCTCCTTCATCAGCACAGCAGGGGACCATCCCTACAGCTCCCTGATTACTCCTCTTCAGATTGAGATGGGCATTCATGACAGTGGACCCCCTAGAGCTAGTAGTGGGCAGACAGCAAAGGGTAGCATACCAGCAGTGGCAGTGTCATCATCACCACAGTTTGAGATAGGCGAGGGCTCAAACAGATCTACAGACGTAAGAGATGGTAGATTTTGGTAGTATGAACAATTTGTGAAAAATGGAGGGCACTCTTTCCTAGGGAAGCCAGATGCAGAAGAGGCTTTCATATGGATTTCATCAGCGATCGGCGTGTTTAAAAGCATGGCATGCTCGATGGAACACCGTGTGAGGATTATTACAGGAGCACTGCAAGACGAGGCAAGGATTTGGTGGGATTCAGTCTTGGACTCCACTTTTGCTGGAAAGCAACCTCAGGATGTTACCTGGGAAGAATTCAAAGCTGAGTTTGACGGGAAGTATTTTCCCCTGAATGTCAAAAGGAGGAAAGTGAGGGAATTTCAGACTCTTCGGCAGGGACCCATGACTGTATCACAGTATGAAGCCAGATACAGAGCACTGGAGAGGTTTGCACCAGACTTTGCACAGATTGAGTGACAGAGGATCGAGTAGTTTTATGAGGGTCTACACTATGAAATTCGTGTAGCCCTAGTCGATAGATCATTTGCTACCCTTGGTGATGTGGTTCGATCAGCGAGCGAGACAGAACGGGTCTTTGCCACTCGACCCCATCGAGACCAGGATCAAAGTCAACAGCATGCCCCTCCCTACCAACCTAGTTAGGGGGCACAACAGAGGCACCAAACAGATGCTCCAGTTGCAATAAGAGCGATGGACGGACAGGTTCGGGAAGGTGGTTACCCAGCCTGTCAGACCTGTGGACATAATCATGGTGAGTGTGTACATAGTGTCCCTGTTGAGATTCAACAGTGACAATTAGTTGCGGACTTGATATTATTTAGGATGACAGAGTTTGATGTGATCTTTGGGATGGATGGATGTCCAAGCAGGGAGCCCTGATAGATTGCCGGAAGAAGATGGTGACTTTTCAACATGGAAGGCGCCTTTTCTTTTTAGGGTCAGGGCAGAAACAGAGAGAGAGGCTGGATTTCCTATCAGAATGCAATGAGATACTTGGACATGGGTTGTGAGTTGTTGATGGCCGCTTTGGTGTTGGCGGAACAGAATGGCCCAGGGGACAAGCCCAATGTTGAGCAGATTTCAGTTGTCAGGGAGTTTGCGGACGTCTTTTCAGATGAGATCACCAGATTGCCACCGAAGAGAGAGGTCGATTTCGCTATAGATTTGATGCCAGAGACAACACCTATCTCTAGAACCCCATATAGGATGGCACCACTGGAACTCCAAGAGCTTAAGGAGCAATTGCAGACACTGTTGGATCAGGGTTTTATCCGACCGAGTGTGTCACCATGGGGAGCACCGGTGTTGTTTGTGAAGAAGAAGGATGGAAGCATGCGTTTATGCGTCGACTATAGGATGCTAAACCATGTAACCATTAAGAACAGATACCCTCTTCCTCGCATTGATGATCTATTTGACCAGTTGAGCTCAACAACGGTCTTTTCGAAGATTGACTTGAGATCCGGCTACCACCAGTTGAGGATTAGAGTAGAGGATATTCCGAAGACTGCATTTAGAACGAGGTATGAACACTATGAATTTTTGGTCATGCCCTTTAGATTGACAAATGCCCCAACAACATTCATGGACCTAATGAACCGAGTGTTCAGTCCTTTTTTGGATCAATTTGTGATAGTCTTTGTGGACGACATCTTGGTGTATTCCTCATCGAGAGAAGAACATGAGCAGCATCTCCGTACGGTGCTACAAACCCTAAGGGAGCACAGACTGTACGGGAAATTTGTAAAGTGTGACTTTTGGCTTTCAGAGGTCAATTTCTTAGGGCATATTATATTAGCAGCAGGGATTTCAGTGGATCCAGTGAAGATCGATGCAGTTATACAATGAGGACAACCGAGAACGCCTTCTGAGATACGGAGTTTCCTTGGTCTAGCAGGGTATTACCGTCATTTCATACAGGGTTTTTCCTCCATAGCAGCTCCTCTCACACAACTGACTAGGAAGGACAAACACTTTGTATGGACTGATGAGTGTGAGCAGAGTTTTAGGACACTGAAGGAGAGATTGACTTTAGCGCCAGTCCTCACAATACCAGAGGGGCACAATGACTTTGTAGTCTACACAGATGCCTCAGGAATTGGGCTAGGTTGTGTTTTAATGCAGAGAGATAAGGTTATCGCATACACATCTCGTCAGCAAAATATGAATGAGAGTAACTACCCTACTCACGATTTGGAACTTGCAGCAGTAGTTTTTGCCCTCATAATTTGGAGACATTACCTCTATGAGACTTCCTTTCGACTTTTGACTAATCACAAAAGTTTAAAGTATATCTTCACACAGAAGGATTTGAACAACTGACAGAGGAGGTAGTTGGAGTTGTTGTCTGATTATGAGATCGATATCGCATATCATGAAGGCAAGGCGAATGTAGTGGCAGACGCTTGAGTAGGAGGCCAGTTCGAGACTCAGTGGGAATGGCAGCAGTTTTAGTGACTCCGATTGATACACACTAGAGGTAGTTAATTGGAATGATTGCTAGACTCTCCATTCAACCGAGTATTTTTTAGCAGATTAGAGCTGCACAATTGAGGATAAACAGTTGACTCAGTGGTTAGAGCAGGGAGTTCACAGAGATTTGGTCAGAGATGCAGATGGATTGGTCAGAGATGCATATGGATTGGTCAAATTGAGAGGACGTCTTTTCGTTCCGGACATTATTGAGTATCTCGGACTTCGTAGGACTATTCTTCACGACACCCACACCTCGAGGTGCACAGTGCATCCGGGTGGAGTGAAGATGTATCACGATGTTCGACGATCCTATTGGTGGCCAGGACTGGAGAGAGAGGTTTTTGACACTGTAGCCAGGTGTTTAGTCTGTCAACAGGTGAAGGCTGAACACATGCGCCCTAGTGGGAGAGTATAGCTTATGATTTTGTAGTCGGTCTGCTTAAGAACTGCTGGCAGAGAGATGCAGTATGGGTAATAGTGGATCGACTAACGAAGTCTGCACATTTTATCCCTATTAGAATGGATTACCCATTATCCACTTTGGCGACCTTGTATCAAGATGAAATAGTACGATTACATGGAGTTCCGTTGGAGATCATCTCAGACAAAGACCTACGGTTTATGTCCCATTTCTGGAGTGCATTTCAGGCAGCCATGGGCACAGAGTCGAAGTTCATCACCCCTTTTCACCCTCAGACAGATAAGCAGTCCGAAAGAACTATTCAGATTCTTGAGGATTTGCTTAGGGCCTGTATGCTAGATTTTGGAGGGGATTGGGCAGAGCATTTGCCTTTGGTGGAATTCGCTTACAACAACAGTTACCAGGCTAGTATTGGGATGACACCATTTGAAGCGCTATATGGTAGGCCGTGCAGATCCCTAGTGTGTTGGGTACAGGGCAGTGAGCCAATGATAGTGAGATCAGAGATGGTTCAGCAGACACAGGATGTGGTTATGCAGATTAAAAAGAGGATGAGGTCAGCTTAGGACCGACAGAGAAGCTGTGCTGACCAACGCCGACGTGAGGTTCACTTCATCGTTGGAAAACATGTTCTTCTGAAGGTGTCACCAACCAAGGGAAACATGAGGTTTGGTATGCGTGGGAAGCTTAGCCCGTGGTACATGAGACCATTCGATGTTCTAGAACATGTAGGTCATGTAAAGACCGTGGAAAAAATATTAAAAAATTTTTAATATATTCGACTTGGTCTGGAAATGACCGAACATGTTATATTCTTTACCCGGTTAATTATTATATTTTATTATTTACCCATTCTATTATTTACCCGGTTACCTGGTTAAGTGAAATACGGGTGTTTTCACATACCCTAGCCGTCATTTTCATTTTTATAAATTTTGAAAGAGGACGTCATTTTTCACATACAGGTGTAGGGGTGTCTTCCTCACCTTAGCCGCCTAGTTCTCCTCTTCTTGGCCAGTGTTTCTTCCTTGCTTGAGTATCCTTCCTATCTCCTTCTTCTTCATGCATTCATATGTCTTTTTAATTGATAATAAGCTTGATAAACATGAGAATTAAAATCTGATATCAACCAAAAAGAAGTAAAATTGAACTGAAATTGGAATCCCGTCCATGGCCGAGTAGCCTGAAACTTTGGCAAGATGGGCGACCGTAAGAACAATTGCAAGGCAGTCCCTCACGCCCTGATGACCTCTCTTGCTGCTGGGTTGAAGGGAGGGCTCGCCACGCCCCTAGTTTTCCAATGGGTGGCGGAATTGCAGCTGTGAGAGGGCGAAGTTGCAAGGGTGACAGAAGTGGCGACGTTCTGCTACAATCGATGCTATAATGGAAGCTTTAGAGGGGTAAATGCCGGTTGTGCCTCGTCAACAGCATCATGGGTTCCATCACAATAGTTCAGGCCGCCAGAATAATCCACTACAAACCACCTTCTCGCCGGAATTCATGGCAGCGATGTGCAGAAGTGGGGAGAACGACCATACTTCATGCAACGTCCAAAGGTGGCCAATCTTTCCTGTTTTGATGCCAGCCTGAGGTCGTGGAACATCTGAATTGGAGCAAGGTGCAAGAAAGGAGGGGTCTTGAGGCTGGGAGAAGAAGAACAGGCCAGGAGTTGGGTGCCATGGTGCAACACATGATCGCCTTGGATAGCTACTGTAAAACGTGGACGTGAGGCTTCATCTATGGCTGTTTTAATTCATTGTTGATGCTTGATTAGGATGTTTAGATGGTTGTTCAATTAGGCTGCATAGGGAAGAAGAAGAAGGGCGTGATCTGAGTTGTGCCAAGGACGAAGCTGGAAGAAGGGAAGGGCCAACGGGAAGAAGAAGAAGAAGAAGCTCACAATGGCAAATTTGTAAATACTGGTTGACTCGATACCGACTCCAGTTAAAAATAATACGAACTCTTAATAAATCTTTAAAAATAATTATTTTAATGGCTTAGGGTTAAAGTTATTAAACTAATTAATTATTAGACGAAATCGACATGGACATAAGTAATAAAAATATGGTAATGATAAACGGTCGACAATTAATCAGGACACAACAAGCGATTAAATTAAATCGGACAGTGATAAGTAATTAATAAAATAAAAATTTTACCTTTACCATATTAAATTTAATATTAGGTAAATAAAGTGATTATTTTAATAACGAGTCAGTAATATAAAAAATGGGTTATTAAACTATAGTCGGGTAGCAATCACTAGCATCGAACTTAAATAGCATAATGAAAATAAATAAAGTTTGAAATTTTGTTGAGTCGAATAATTTAAAATAATTGTATTAATAATATTTTTAAATTAGAATAATACAAATTATTTTAAATAATTTAATCGTATAACTTATTTTACTAAATTGCTATGAATAAGGATAGCGATTAATGATTTAAAACCGTAAACTAAATTATCAAGATTGTGGTTAAGTAATTATCGTCTCAAAGGAAAATATACTAATAATAGTAATTAAATATTTGTTTATAAGTTGATAATTATTTTATTATTTGTTAAGTGTTAATTATGATCTAGATTATTAATTTAAAGTGGGATTTAAATGATTATATCACATGAATAGTTTAATATTTAATATTGTTGAAATTTAATAGTGATATATATAATATTAGTCATTTAGTTGCATGTATTTCTACTCGAATAAAATTATACTTATGTATAATTTTATGTCCTCATTCAAATTAGGATCATTGGTTGCAGCTGTGAGTTCGAAATATCCAGGTTCGTATAATTATTTAAAATATTATATTTTCCTTTTTGGATAACCTGGTCAGCCTGAGCCCAGATTCAACCACCATGCACTGAGTGCAACCGGGGTCAAGGAATTGACTCAGTCTGACATGGGCTACGCCCTTCATAATCCAATAATGGATATTTCAGAATGGACTTGACAGCCATAATACAATAAATTGGACATGGCGGATTGGACTCGCCAGCCAATTACGGACATGGTGGATTGGACTCGTCAGCCAATAAATTGGACATGGCGAATTGGACTCGCCAGCCAATTATGGACATGGTGGATTGGACTCATCAACCGATAACAGACATGGTAGATTGGACTCGCTAGCTAATAACGGACATGGCGGATTGGACTCGCCAGCCGATAATGGACATGATGAATTGACCCATCAGCTAATAAATTGGACATGGCAGATTGGGCTTGCCAGCCAATTACGGACATGGTAGACTGACCCATCAGCCAATAGATGGACATGGTGGACTGACCCATTAGCTAACTAATGGACATGGTGGATTAGACTCACCAGCTGATAACGAACATGGCAGATTAGAGTCGCCAGCCCGTAATGGATATGATGGACTGACCCATCAGCCAATTGATGGACATGGTGGACTGAACCATCAGCCAATTGATGGACATGTTGGAATGGTCACAACAACCATTATTATAGATAATGATAGGGAGTTTATGGACTTGTTTTATTTAATTATACATCTTAATGTTTAATCACTAATGCGGAATTGCCTTCGTAGGTTAGCAGCTGGAACTAAAGACTAAGAGACGACAAGGTGGTTCTTCTACCAACTCAGGTGGTGAACAGATAATAAGCAGACTTCTCTTTTACTT
This sequence comes from Piper betle, assembly GCA_033002965.1. Lineage (NCBI taxonomy): Eukaryota > Viridiplantae > Streptophyta > Magnoliopsida > Piperales > Piperaceae > Piper > Piper betle. The sequence continues at coordinate 22,249 of JAURVB010006474.1, read as the reverse complement.
TTCTTATGTTATAAATGTGGCTATGGGAATCGGTCCAAGACTGTGGGATAATTATTTCATGCATTGTCATTTGAAATATAAGTTCTTTTGAGTTAGAAATGCTAGACTTATTTGCTTTAATATTATTCATGTAACCTTTTAAGTAACACTCGGTCTGGTTAGGACTGGTCATTATAGGGTTGGTTTTGTTAAATTTTGAGTAACACCTGGCGAGCAAGGCCCACAATATCGTGAAAAATGGCAGGTCGTTACAGGTCAGGTGGCCTATAGCTTGGCATTGCCGCGTCACCTATCAGCCGTACACCCAGTGTTCCACATGTCCTTATTGAAGAAGTATCACCCAGATAACTCCCACATTATCAGTTTCCAAGAGATAGAACTCCGTCCTGACTTGACGTATCTAGAGGATGCAACGAGGATAGTTGATTGTCAAGTGAAGACCCTTAGACGTAAGCAAGTTCCCTTAGTACGAGTGCAGTGAAATCGACGCGGAGTTGAAGAATCTACATGGGAGCGTGAGGACGAGATTAGGAGGAGGTATCCCTAGTTGTTCGAGCAGCCAGCTTCTGGACTAGGTACTCTAGTTTCCAACCTCGATTACAGTTTTCAGCAGTATGTTTGACGCCTCCTTGATTTAAAATTTCGAAGACGAAATTTTTATAAGGAGGGAAGGTTGTAAAACCCGCGACTCGAGTCTAAGGTTTTATAGTCGTTAGCCGATCGGTTTGACCGTGGTTCGAGTCAGTTCAACTTGTAGAACATGTGTGTGGGGCTGAGGCCGACCGTGTGCACGTGCTATGAGGGTTTATGTATACCCAAATATAGATGATAGCGTCAAATGCGCATCAATAGACTAAGTTATTAGTAGATATTAGAGTATATAGATGATTTTATTTTTTCATGTTGTGACCGTAGAAAAATTTTAAAAATACAATAAAAATACCACTCGTAAATGGTAACAATAAAAATACTTTTCACTGTAAAAATCATGAGTTTGAACCGACTAACCTTATTTTCTAACTTCCTTTCTTATAAGAGTTTGCATAATTGTTTAGAAAAAAAATATAATAAAAATAAAATAATGATAATCTATCTTAATTATTATTTAAGTAGGATATATCTTTACATTCAATGGCAATCTATATCTATTAAATTATTATAATTTATCTTATTATTCAATGAGAATTTATATATAAAATTTAAATTTATTTGGTATAAGTTGCATATGGCGTAACATCTTGCCTAGTATATAATAATATTTTACTCTTAATTTTAAATATATATATATTTTCTATATTGCTAATGTTTCTTAATGATAAAATTTATAATTTTAGTAATTTCAATTAGTTATTTCTGCTATATAATAAAAAAGCAATTATAACATCTCCTGATTCCCTCAAAATCACAAATAGTCCTTTGATTGACATGAAATTAATATAAATGCTCTAAATATTTTACAATAGTCAACCTTACTAAAATTAAATATATAAAATATATTTTATATATAAAATAATATTTAGTAAAATTTTGGGCTAAATAAAATATGGTTGTGTCCAAATAAGAGCATAAAGTGATCAACGTTACTTTTAAGTTGGTCACCTACATGCAATTAATTTTATCCTTTTTTGTATGCTTATAGATAAGAAGAAAGGAATATTTTTTATATAAAAAAACACGTGAATAACATACTTGATGATAATTATGATTAATTTTAATGCTTATAATGAATTTTTGTTAATATATATATATATATATGTATAATAATAAAATTGATCATTTAAAATTTTCATAAAATTTATATTTATTTATGCTAACCAAATAGATAAGATTGTTAATTTCATTACTAAAAAACATTATAAGCTATCTATATATAATAATAGTTTTTTGTGTTGATAAAACAATAATAGTTCTTTGAAATTATTATATATTTTACTATAGAAAACATGCAGTGAATTTCAAATATTATATTAATTAAAAAAAGAATTTTCTCGGCTAAAAAACAGGCCAAGAAAACTGTCCGATCTAAACTCTTAAAAAATTGCCCAATCAGAACCAGAAAGGGCAGAACAGTCATTTCAAACCAAAGCAAAAGTAGTTTAGTAAAGAATAAATCTGGAAACCCGCACCCACGCTTACCCAATCCTCCCGAATCTTCCTACCCAGAAAACCCCGTCCTCGTAACATCTCATTTCCCGTCTTCTCGCCGAGATATATCGTCACGAGAAAACGACCGGCACATGTCGCAAAAACACGACACGACCCAAGGCGCGGTATACCGGGAAACGATAAAATCGGCTAAAGGGCGTCCCGGCGATGTAGCGCGAAAAGCGGAACACCTCCACTCCAGATTAACTCCCCCAACGTCCCCATATAAATACCCCCTTTCTCAGAGGAGAGAGAAAGATCATCGTCTCTTCGCCCCTCCCCTCCCTCGGCCGGCCCTAGTTCTCCTTGCAGCCGGATCTCCGACGACCTCCGTCGACGCCGCCGCCGGGTTGCGGTTGGGGAGGTTTGGTTTCTCTTTTTTCTCTGTGCTTTGCTAGGGTTTTTGTTCCTGGATCCGCCGCGGATTTTGTGGATCGTCGGGTTCAAGCGGTGCTTGCTTGGTTTCTGAGCTCTGAAATTGGATTTTGGGCTGCTTTGTTGGTTTGGCGGTGGAGTTTGAGAGAATAAGGAGCGAATTTAGGAAGCTGCTATTTGTTGGGGTTTTTTTGTGGTGCTTCTTGAATTGGTTGTTTGTTGGAGGATTTGAGGTTCGGAGGTTTAAGATTTGTGTAAATCCGTTCGCGGCTGGCTGCGAATTTGATTGGGGTTTGGAGTTTTTTATTTTAATTGAGCGGTGTGACCTCTGTCGTTTGCGCTGGAGAGCTTAGGAGGAGCCGGCGCCATGTCTTCCTTGAGTAGGGAGTTAGTTTTTTTGATATTACAGTTCTTGGATGAGGAGAAGTTCAAGGAGACGGTCCATAAGTGAGTTGTCAGATACTTGTTTGCATTTTGAGGTTTTCTTGTTTAAGGGTTTTATTATGTATGCGTCTTGATTTGTGTTGCTTATGAATGCTTAGGTTGGAGCAGGAGTCTGGTTTTTATTTCAATATGAAGTACTTTGAGGACCAGGTACTGGCTGGTGAATGGGATGAGGTTGAGAGATATCTGTGTGGGTTTACAAAGGTCGAGGATAATCGATACTCGATGAAAATATTTTTTGAAATTAGGAAGCAGAAGTATCTTGAAGCGCTGGATAGGTGGGTTTTTTGGTGGGATGCTTCATTGCAATTTCAAATGGCGTGATTAGTGTACATTTCTCTGAAATTGCTTTCATGTTTGCTTGCATGCACTTCCGTATTTCTACAGGCACGACAGAGCTAAGGCAGTTGAAATTTTGGTGAAAGATCTTAAGGTGTTTGCATCCTTCAATGAAGAGCTTTTCAAGGAAATCACACACTTACTCACTCTGGACAATTTCAGGTATATGTTTTATGTGAATTGTTGTGATAATGGAATATGAATGTCCTCTGGTGCTCAAGCCTGAGAAGTAGAATCTATGAGGAAAGATGTATTGAGATTGAAATGGTGACCTTTTGAATTAACACCAATGCTTCCCTGTTATCATTGATCCAATATTGAAATCATAATGCATTTATTATTGCATCCTCGTATAGGCAAAATGAGCAGCTTTCAAAGTATGGAGATACCAAATCAGCCAGAAATATCATGCTGGTGGAACTTAGGAAGCTAATTGAAGCAAATCCTCTGTTCAGGGATAAGCTGACATTTCCAGTGTTGAAAGCATCGAGATTGCGAACACTTATTAATCAAAGGTATATTTGTATACGTAATTTTTATGTATGTAGTCTAAAAAGATATGCCTAGTGATAGTTTGCACAATTAAATGTGACTGAAGTGTATCCTAAGGTACACTGAGTTCACGGGCATAGTGGTAGTTTTATGTCAAGGGGTATTCTGACTGAAGTGTACCTGAGGTATATTGAATGCAAGGGCATAGTGGTAGTTTTATGTCGAGGGATATTCTGTGAAAGCATTGAATCATTTAACTTTAGAAGTTGCTGTAGGTTTCTATTTTTAATTCTCAAGCTTTCTTTTATTATGTTTTGCAGTCTGAATTGGCAGCATCAACTATGCAAGAATCCTCGCGGCAATCCGGACATCAAGACACTCTTTACAGATCATACTTGTTCCCCATCAAATGGATCTCGTTCAACACCTCCCACTAACAGTCCCATTGTTGGAGGCCCTATTCCTAAGCCTGGCACTTTTCCTCCAATTACTGGCCACAGTGTATGTTATGCATTAGCATTCTGCGTGAGAATTGTTATACAAGTGGGGATACGTCTGTTATTTACACTGCACCACTCTTATTACAGCCATTTCAGCCTGTTGTTTCACCAGCACCTAGTGCAATTGCAGGATGGATGCAGAGTGCTAATCCTGCTCTACCACATGCGGCTGTGGCAGCCGCACAACCTGGTCTTCTGCAACCCCCTAATCCAGGTTGAGGTTTCATGGCCATCTGCATAATACTCTTCCTTTTGTCATAATCGGGTTTTATGGTTATAAATTTTAAATGGTCTAACCACTTGTCCCAAAAGCTCAATTTGTTAGAAAAGGAAACTGCTAAATTTTTACTCCAACACTCACTCTCGTGTGCAAGCAAACTTTTTAAGCATAGCATGTAGATAAATACAACACAGGCAAATAGTCTATTGATCACAACACGAGGTGAATTAATATTTATCTGGGCATATATTACCAACGGTCACAGACTTTTTAACTCTAATACTATGTAAATTTTAAATAGTTTAACCACTTGTCCCAAAAGCTCACGCTGTTAGGAAAGCAAATCATTAAATATTTACTTCAACAATGGTATCTGATTGAACATGTTCTATATTTTTGTAGCATCATTTTTAAAGCATCCAAGGGCTCCTACGAGTGCACCAGGCACTGATTATCAATCAGCTGAGTCTGAACACTTGATGAAGCGCATCCGTACTGGCCAGCTTGATGAGGTAATGTGAAAGCGTCAGCCTTGGAGTTGCTATTCACTTATCTTTGCCTCTAGGTGACGTGGTTGACGTTTGTATATTTAGGTGTCCTTTTCTGGTGTGACGCATCCAACGAACATGTATTCGCAAGATGATCTTCCTAAGGCTGTTGTTCGTACTCTCAACCAAGGGTCTAATGTCATGAGCATGGATTTTCATCCACAGCAGCAGACAGTTCTCCTTGGTGATTCTTGTCTCAATTGCTTATTTATCTCAATCGAAATGAAACAAAACCCTTGCGCGTTCTGTAAAAAAGATCAATAAGTTTTTGTTTGTTATAATATTGTAGTTGGAACAAATGTTGGAGATATTGGCATATGGGAAGTCAGCTCAAGAGAAAGATTAGTGCATAAAACATTTAGGGTGTGGGACATCAGTGCCTGCTCCATGCCATTGCAGGTATTGCTTTTCATGAGATGCATATCTATTGCGCACATGTTGATTATGGCGTATATGTATCCTAAGGCCTCATCAGTTGTATTTGTTATGTTTCAGACAGCTTTGATGAAAGATACCTCTGTATCAGTTAATCGGTGTGTTTGGGGACCAGATGGCTCAATCCTAGGTATTCTAATATTCATTTATGAATTTAACACATCATATAATGACTGTCTTCTTTTAGTTTTCACCATTTTTTGTTTGGACTTTTAGGTGTTGCTTTCTCCAAGCATATAGCTCAGATATATGCTTATGGTTCAACAGGAGAGCTGAGACAACATGTTGAGGTTAGTCTTTGCATGCCATCTTAGCTTATCAAGGGAAAACATGTACTTGTTCTATTTTAATGCTTTATGTAACTCAACAGATTGACGCTCATGTTGGAGGTGTAAATGATATTGCCTTTTCTCATCCAAATAAGCAACTTTGCATAATTACATGTGGTGATGATAAGACTATTAAGGTAAAACTGTCAATTTCCGTAATCATTTTTTTAGAAGTAAAAACACACACTAGATTATCAATGCATTGGTGGGTAAGTTGTTGGTTGAAATGCAGGTATGGGATGCTGCTGCCGGCCGTAGACTGCATACATTTGAAGGTCATGAAGCTTCTGTATATTCAGTTTGCCCACATCATAAAGAGGCCATTCAGGTAGTTTAGCTTTTCATATGTTCTAAGCTGTACATGTATGCATAAGCTTTTCATAGATTCTAAATTGTACTCACGCATATGAATGACTGAACGTCTTTTTCTATATACTTTCAAGATGAACTTATTACCTCACACTACTCTTTTTTCTTACACAGTTTATCTTTTCAACTGCAATCGATGGAAAAATTAAAGCATGGTTGTATGACTCCATGGGATCTAGAGTTGATTATGATGCTCCAGGACATTGGTGTACTACAATGGCATACAGTGCAGATGGAACCAGGTGAATGAGTATGTCCAAACTATAATTAAATGATCTACTATCTGTGATGTCTTATATTGTAAACTCAATGTGATAGATTGTTCTCCTGCGGTACAAGTAAAGAAGGTGAATCTCATTTGGTTGAGTGGAATGAGAGCGAAGGAACTGTCAAAAGAGCATATTCTGGCTTTCGCAAACGATCATTGGGGGTTGTGCAGTTTGATACTACAAGGAACCGATTCCTCGCAGCAGGCGATGAATTCCAAATTAAATTTTGGGATATGGATAGCGTGAATATTTTAAGTGCTACAGATGCAGATGGTGGATTGCTGGTTAGTTTTTTATGCTATCATGAGATAGTTTCTCCTATCCATAGAAATGTTTGGGTCCTTTCTATTTTCACTTTCCTCTGCCATTTAATAATACTCATGGTCTGAGTTATGGATTACTCATGCATTTGAATTTTCAACATCATGTTCGTTTCATGACAATCTTATTTGATACATCTTCCGTACAACAAAAATGACAACATTTACTTTTTCCATTTGCTGTGCAGGCCAGTCCTAGAATTAGATTCAACAAGGAGGGTTCTTTGCTGGCAGTAACAACAAGTGATAATGGGATCAAAATTCTTGCCAACAGTGATGGGCAACGTTTGATCAGGATGCTTGAGGGTCGCACATTTGAGGGATCACGCGTTCCTGAGCAAATAAATGCTAAGGTTTCTTTTCTTTTGCTATTTGTATGGTATTGACACAGAAATTATTTTATTTGCTTCTTGTCCTAATGCTTGTTTCTGCCTGTTGCTTCTGCAGCCTCCTATTGTTGGTCAGTTGGCTTCAGTTGCTAGCGTTTCTACTTCTCTTGGAGGGGGACTTGAAAGGCAAGATCGGGTCATTGCTGCTGTGTCTATGCCTGGCCTGGTGTGTTAAAGTGTGCTTGTTTATTTTTTGAACATTAATTGACGCAAGATACTTACATGGTCTAAGAAAATGTCAGGCCACTGTGGACAGCAGTCGGGTAACTGATGTTAAACCTAGAGTGGATGATATTGAGAAAATCAAGGCCTGGAAAATGGCTGATATTGTGGATTCGTCTCAGTTGAAGATGCTACGACTTCCTGATTCCTTGTCAAATGGAAAGGTTTGAAATGTTATATAGTGCATATCTTAGGGTACTAGATTCGTATCTTATAGTCTAGTATTTCCTTTATTTACAAAAGTTGATTCCCAAATGTCTAGGGGAGCCACTTGTGACCCTTAAGCAAGAAGTTATTATGGATGTGGTTTGTTTTGGATAAACATTTGTTAGTTATGCAATGCAGTTTTACATTTTTTGTTCTTATGCTTTTTAAGCCTGAGGAACTTCTACCTGCTTAGATACCATCTTCTTCATTACAGGTTGTGCGCTTGTTGTATACCAACTCCGGGTTGGCTGTCTTAGCTCTTCTCTCCAATGCAGTCCATAAGCTATGGAAGTGGCAGCGATCAGACCGAAACCCATCTGGAAAAGTAAGTTTACTTACACCTGAGGAAGGTCATATGTCAGTCTTACCTAAACTTAAATGTTCTCTTCTTCTTCTTCGTCTTCTTTCTTTTTATTCTTTTTTTTTCGTTCTTTTTCTTTTTTTTTCCAGTCTAATGCTTCTATCATACCTCTACTATGGCAACCCACAAGTGGAACTCCCATGACAAATGATACAAATGAAGCAAACCAAGCTGAAGAGCCAGCAGCATGCATTGCGTTGTCCAAGAACGATTCTTATGTCATGTCTGCTTCTGGAGGGAAAGTTTCTTTATTCAACATGATGACATTTAAGGTACATAGGGAAGCTTATCCTTATTCCTTATGGTTATTGTTCTTCACTTGTAAGAATTGTATTGCAACCAAATGCTGATTGCTTGATCATACGTATCTTTATTAAGTAGATCTACCTCCTAGTGTTTATTTCTCCTCTATGATTTTTGGTGGTAGCTGTTTTTACCCTTTTATTGCCTTGGGCTGTGGTTTAATACAGATTTTTTCTTATTTCGCCTGTTTTCAACTGAAAATTTTAGGTCATGACAACATTCATGGCGCCTCAACCTGCTGCCACATACCTGGCTTTTCACCCACAGGATAACAACATTATTGCAGTTGGGATGGATGATTCAACCATTCACATATACAATGTTCGGATTGATGAGGTAGTGCCTTGTTGTATTGTAGTACAATCAAAAGATGAAAATGGCTTGAATCTTGTTTTTATAACCTCAGAAGCATTTATAAGCTCCATGTTAGTATGTGTGCCTTTTGTAATTCATAAATATATATGAAATATAAGGTATATTTTTGTAGGTAGAAAAATAATTTGCTTATTTCTTTTATTACGATCTGTTGACAGGCTTACTTTTGACTATTTATTGAAACTACCTGCAGAAGGCAAATGTACCTTAGTGTCAGCTTGTTCCTGTACTTTACTGACTGGTCATTCTGTAGTAAATATAATTTTTAACTTTGATGTCAAGTTTTTGAAATCTTTCTTATGCAGGTTAAGACCAAGTTAAAGGGTCATCAGAAGAGGATAACAGGCCTTGCATTTTCTCAGGCTATGAATGTACTCATTTCTTCAGGAGCTGATGCACAAGTGAGTTACTAAAAAGTCAAATTGTCAAATTTATTTATTTCCATTTCTGGTTGATTTTGAAAAACATGTACTATCCTCTATATTTGGACAATCAAAATTCAGCTCTGCATTTGGAGTATTGATGGATGGGAGAAGAAAAAATCCAGGTTCATCCAACCTCCCCAGGGTCGCTCCTCTCCTCTTGTTGGAGAGACTAAAGTTCAATTCCATAATGATCAAGCGCATCTGCTGGTTGTCCACGAAAGTCAAATTGCAGTTTATGATGGAAAACTTGAATGCATCCACTCAGTGAGTTCTATTTTTTCATCTATGTTTTGGAACGGGATAATTACTCGGCCAATTTTTGGTTATATTCTTTTAAATTTTTGTTCCGATAGTGGTTTCCTCGAGAGTCTCTACCTGCCCCAATATCAAGTGCGATTTACTCTTGTGATGGAATGCTGGTGTATGCTGGGTTCTGTGATGGTGCAGTAGGAGTATTTGATTCAGATGGTCTAAGGCTGCGCTGCCGAATTGCACCCTCTGCTTATATGCCTTCTTCATCGGGGTACATATTTCTACTTTACTGGCAAGGATGTTTTTTAGAACAAATGTTTTTGTTTTTGGGTTCTCCTTGTGGTCAGGTGTAAGTCCATGTTGTGAAACCTTAGAAATTGCCCTTTTGTTTTTACATAGTTCTATTTTGATTATTTTAATGTGAAGAGTCAGAATCATGTGGCAGAATGCCCTGGACAAGAATGTCTTGTTTAATAACTCTTTAAGCTTGCCTAATGTCTCTTAAAGTAGAACTAAAACATCTATTATGATTATGGCTAACTGTTCTTCCCCATAAATCAAATTTTGCAGTAATGGCACTTTCTACCCTACAGTGATTGCTACGCACCCATCAGAACCCAACCAAATTGCCTTAGGGATGAGCGATGGGGCAGTTCATGTAGTGGAGCCACTAGATTCAGAGCCAAAATGGGGCAACCCAGCACCTCAGGAAAATGGAAACTTGCCTGCGTTGCCTTCAAATTCTGCAATTAACAGCCAAACATCTGAGGCGACTCAAAGATGAAGGAATGATTTCTGGTTCATGCAACAGGGTTTGTTTTTTGACTGGATACCATTCATACTAAAAAAATGGAAGCTGTAAAGCCGTGAAACCTCACAACAAGAAGGGGAAATAGTCGTCTTTTGGAGATGGTACAATTTATTCTGTATGCCTTTAGAAGCCGGGCCTTCAATGATGAAGACGATCTTGAGTAGAGCTTTTGATTTTCTTCTTCCCACATCCAGTAGGTGCTCTTTTCGTCTTCCTGTGGACAATCTTTACACTGATTTTGTTAGTTTTTTTTAGCCTTTTGATTTTTTGGTGCTAAGTTGCCTGTATCTTAGGTTATTCTGATGGAGTGGTTGTTGATTGGTTAGAGCTGATAAATTATATTAGGTGTTATTCGTTGTTTGTATCTGAATATTCTTTTGTTAATTACTTCGACCAGTTGGATGCACAGGGCCTGTTCTCATTCCAAGTACATTAATTGGAAATTTTTGATGCTTAGAAGCACCTCTTTATTACTACATAGATTTGTTTGTGTGCGTGTTATTTTTTATCACAAAGCAAATAGGAAAAGGCCATTCTTTTTGCTTATCATATCGATATATTTAGCAGTTTCAATGGACATGCTAACAATGTCCATGGAAAAGACATTGTGATATGCTTTTTGTTTTACAAAATGTGTTGGATAATTCATTCGATAATTCTACTCTTGTAACGACCAGTATTTTATATTATACGATGCGATTATAAATTTCACAGATTTTATGCTTGGAAAAACTATCTGAGATTTTGTAATACTTTCTTTTGCAAACAATTAATGCATCAAATGTGATCTGAAAATAAAAAAGCTGATGCAACGAACATATCTGTAAGTCCTTTTTCTTTGTAAGCTATAGGTGCAAGGTGTATGAATCTTTAGATATATATTGAACACATTTTTCTTGACGGCAACGTTGCAGTTCCAAAAATTGCGTTCCACTCATGAGGGCAGGCATGTTTTTCTCTCGTTGGATTTCCCAACCCAACTAGAATTTGCATCGTAGATTTATCAGATCACAATGTGTTATTTTTCATGAATTTAGCTATTCATTTCTTGTTTTTTTGAAGTGTTTGTGACAAGCATTTGGTTGGGCGAGGTGGACTTTTTCATAACTCATAAGAATGCCCATTGCAAACATATCTGAATTTTCAATTAATCTGGCAAACGATTGTAATATATTTAAATTTACAACCAATCTGAATTTACAACTGATTTTATTTTTTATATTTTTTCTGGGTGGAAAATACTTTGCCAAGAATTTTTGGCGATTTGATCCCGAGTTGATATTGATCCAATAGGTAGAAAGATCAATTAACTCTTAACCTTACTTTTAAATGAGAATGAAAAAAATATTTAATAACATCTTTAGTCTTTCCATTATACTTTTATAAGTATTTCAAATCTTCAAAAAAGGTCACCGAATAATCTTCCTGAGCAAGACCATGAAATTGAATCATCTATTTAATCATTGTGATAGAAGTCAATTTAATTTTAAATAGAGCAACTGATATCGCCAACCTACTTATGTTAGTTGTCCCATCTAACGAGGGATTTGCATCAATGACGTGAACGATCTGTCGAACGCTTCATTCTCAGCCATGACAACTTGTGATTGAGCCATTCCTCTCCTTATCGTGCACAATGCCCCCTCTATTCCATAGTTGCTTCTTCTAGTGGTTCTTCCGATGAACGTGTCAATCACTGAAAAAAATCAATATGAAAATAAAGAGAAAAAACGTAAAGAAAGAGAAAATAACACACTTTAGACAACTAATCTAATTACCCTAATTGAGAAATAAATCCCAGTCCCCGGCTACGATGCCAAATACTTAATACAAATTTATTATAATTGACAAATGTATTTATCGTGATCAAGTAATATAATAATAAATAGAGTAGTATTCTAATGAGGAATACTGATTCAATCAACTGGAATTCTCAAACTAAATTATCTAGAGCAAAATAAAACAAATTTTTAGGAATTTTATTTAACTAATTATAATTTTTTTAAAAAAGTCTAATCTAAGACTTGGATTTTATTAATATGCGAGTACTACGGTAGAGATTTAATTTCATTTAAACAAAAAATGAATATGATGTTTATAAAAAAGAAATTCAATTAACACTTCATGTGAGATGATAGAAATTCTATTATTTAATTATTTCGCTTTTAGATTTAATTAACTATTTTAGAAATCAATGACTTTAAATATCAATATTTTGATGTTCGGTTTATCCCATATCGGTTGTGAATGAAGTTAGTGACTTGTATATAAGCTAATGTGAGAGTTTATTTCTTGAGATAATTTTTCGATTAAGAGACGTTTCAAGTCTACTTTTAGGTGCCCGAAGGACCCAAGATGGCTATTGGTGTTTGTCTATACTGATTGTGGAAGTTTCTGTCATAGGTTCGGGTGGGCTTTGGTATTTGCCTATGCCAATTACTAAAACCTTTTTTCATGAGTTCCGCCTGATAATTTACTAATGGGCTTTTTTCATGAGTTTCGCCTGATAATTTAATAATGGTAATATGTGAATTCCGTTTGATGAATGAGAGATTATCAGGTGATGATAGTTTCTTAATTACCTGATGTATATATAGGAGATTGTTTGGTTTATCCCATATTGTTAATAATGTTGATGACTTGTACATATAGTAATGAGAGAGTCTTATTCGCTGAGCTGACTTTTGGATTAAGAGAGCTTCGTAACACCTATTGCGAGTTTCATTTAATTGTTTTATGTTCTTTTTAGGGGCCCAACATTCAGGTTTATTCTCCATTAATTTCAATCTAAGATGCATTAAACTCCAATAATTAATTACAACTAAACCATTTTATTCAGACTAAGATTTAAATATACTATATAAATATTTAACGACACCTATTTAGACTAATCACATTTAATTTATGGATACATTTTATAAATCCCCCACAAAGTATAATCAATTATCATCAAATTAATTATTTAACATAATTTCTCTTTTCAAAACATTACTATAATTTAATAATTAACCAAAGAATACTTAAAAAATTCATAATAATATATTACAATAAAACCAAAGAATATAAAACAAAAAAACTCTTATGATCTGATCTTTAATAGTATTCTCCTTTTATTTATTTTTTAAATCTTTAATATCTTCTTTAATAATCCACCTTGAAAAAATCAAAACCTCATTAATATAGCCTCCAAAAGTGCCAAAAAAGACAGAAAAGAATCTCCAATTTCGTGCAGCTTGTGAATAACATAAAACTGTAATTTTAAATACCTAATCACGCCGACCATCGGCCAAATGTCCGGTAAGTAGGGAGCATCGTATCGAGTTGCCCTGAACCCGGTATATTGCCTAAGGTATTTAGGAAAACCGGTGTAGCGCCGGCATGGTGAATGTACCCGGTCTAGTGTTAGACTGGTAAAAGATAAATCTCAAAAGTTTCTTCTTCCCCGATCGATCAACGCACTACTCGTACAAGCTTGTCGCCCTAACAACCTTACGGGACCTCACTACGTTGGAGATCTAGTGGCCGTGCCACCTATATTAAATTGCTGTCATATTGACTTTGCCCAGCCAATCTGTTGTTGTTCTGCCTCAGGCGAGGAGGGTAGGACGAATTAGGAGGTGCCATGGAGTGGGGTGGTGAGTTCTTGGGCGGAGGAAGGGCTGGGCGAGGAGGAAGAAGAAGACGGAAGAGGCGTTTTTGGCAAAGCATACGAGTTAAGGACAAGCTGGGTAGCTATACTTGGCAAAGCTTGTAGGAGACGTGGCGGGAGCAGAGTGGCGCCACGATCTGCCGGGTGGAGGAAGGGCGGGGCGGATGCTCGAGGGGAGGGAGATCTGGTGGTTGAGCTTGACATTTGGAGGAAGATGTCCGTTTAGCATTAGCACCAAAACCTAGCACCAAATATTCCTTTTTTTTTAATTTTGTTTATTTTTTTTGGACATTATACTTTTAAGAAATGGGTTATGCACTTCTCTCGTATGACATTTTTAGACAAAATGTTAGCATATATAGGTAAAATGTAGATGACCACTATAGTTCTTGCATTTTGCTTTTAAAAATACTTTTGGATTGAAAAATTAATTTTAGTTATTGCTTTTATATTCTTGTCATTCTCATATATAAAACAGGTGTGGGGTAATTTTTTGAGGAATATTTATGAATATTAATATGTAAAATAATTATCATTATCATGTATAAAAAAAGGTGTGAAGCAATTAGCATCGGAAAAGCCCACCTTCGGGTTACAGTTTTACTTGTTTATTACTTTGCTCGGTTCATACTAGTCTTAAATCGATTCGAGTCAGTTCGTGCCAGACCAACTTTGAGACCATGAGTATGAAACCCAAATGACTATATAAGTATATTATGGAGGTTTAGTATGCCCAATATACAGATGATAGCTTCAGTTATGCTATAGCAAAATACGAGTTATCAACGTATATATGAGGTATATATATATATATATATATATTATGCTTGTGTTAGCATAGGGTTTTAAGGCAAGATCTTGGCTGTTGGAGTGTTTAGGATCCGTTTGTGCTTTTCAAGGTCTCTCATTTATATGTATCCAAGGGATTTTAAACTATCAAATTGCCCTTGTGGGCCCAAATTTATTTGAGTCTAAGATCTTCGTTCGATCAAGTTAAGTTTCGAAGCCAATTTAGATTTTTTGCCTCGATTTCCATCCACAGAGACATTTTTAGGCCTCGAGTTAGTTTTGACTTTTGTTAGTTTCAATCCGAGCTTTTACTATTGGTTTGGTTGTTATCTGAATTGGGTTAGTAGGGTCCGGCCCTTCTTGCTGTGGTTTGTATATGATATGCTATAAGTTGCCTAGCCGTAGCTTCCTTCAGTGTTTGATACGCTTTTTGGATGTGGCACATTCGGCTTTTTCATGTTTGATCCAATCTAATCGTAAATAGTTAGATGTTAGGACCGTGTCCCTCGCGTGTAAATTTGGCCTACCTCTTACTAGACTCAAGATACATGTGTTAGCTAACTAGGCACACTGACCCAAGCCCATTTGGAGCCCTTTAGCCTATGAATCAACAGTTACAAAATTGGTGCGCAGCCCAGGAACACTGTTCCAGCACCTTAGGGCCAAACTTAATGGGCCTTGTTCCCCTTGATTGGCCCATGGGCCAACCATGGTGAAATTTACTTATGAACCTTAGAGTGTAAAGGATAACCCATCCAAATTTTAGCCCATTTGGACATTGTTGAGCCCATCTAAAAAATTGTCTGGTAAGCCCATTCGATTAAAAACCCTAGAATTGATTAAAACCCACTAAGTGAACATGAAACTAAAACCTTAATTAAGTTACACAATAAGATTTAACACTTTTCTTAGGACCTAATTAAGAAAATTAAGTGATGTTAAGTGTTGAGCTTGTGTGGAGGCTTTGCCTCATTTTGCTAGCCTATGTGACTTGATTCTTATTCGGTTCCATCTCCATGGTAGGTATCACGGGTGAGCTCACCGACTAGAATACGGAGTTCTACTCATCCGGGTCAGTAGGACTCTCCTTTGCTTGATCTCTGCTTGACTCCATGCATGTTAAACTTAACCGTGTTATAGATGTAGGACGACATCGGCAGTTTAGCTGCATTTTCTACATATGTTTAATAAAACTACAAAGATGAGACCCTTTATTGGTTTTCGAACTGAAGCTCTATAATATATGATATAAGCCTCTTCCCGAAACCTATTATATAAGTAAGTGCATTTTTATGGATGTCACAAATAAGAGAGTGAGCGGTAGGGAGATATGTATAGACCGCACTAGTACTCCTTCAAACCTTGAGGTAGTGTGTTGTATGAGGGTATTGCGTAATGCAACACATTTAAGGAATTTGTGGCATTAACTTAATTATTCTTTTTGCTACTCGAGTACCATGGCGGGTGTAATATGAAGGATGTAAGAGCGTAAGTGTTGTATGTATGAATATGAATATAAGCTGTGCATGCGAGTTGACACTTGTTTCATTATGTTTTCTTACTGTCGAGCGTGAGGCAATTTTGAAGTTTCGCAAATTCCGTGGGTAATGGAATACCCATTTGCCAGCTCGTTATTTTATCGATAGTTATTCGGACCGGTAATCAAATTATTTGATTACTAATGTGGTTTTCTATTATATGTAAGTGAAGTTCCTTGACGTTGGCCGGCCTAGGTGCATGGATCTAATGACACAGTGGCGGTGGTGGCGGGGGCTCTATGTTATGTTGTTTGCTTTAGACTATGTATTTTGTAGATGACTATATGATGGGCATATACCCTAACTATGTGAACCTTGTACGATTCGGATGTATGTTATGATGATTGTGCTAGTACATTTTATTTTTATATTATTATATTTTATAGTGGAGTTATAATACTTTGGGGCAAGGCTAACCATCGTCTACAAGGTATATAAGCCCCAGAGTCCTGGAACATAATGGGGAGCTAAGTCAGGTACACGAAATGTATTTGGCTATAGTTGTTTGTTTGTTAGAGTAACATGGGTGGAGGAGCATATGGTTCACACCACTTGAAGACACTCGTGAAGTCCTGTTATTAGGGTTTGATGCCCTGATACTCGATGATGGTGTGTAATTCCTTGATACTTTAATTATTTCTCACGAGGGTATATGGAACAAGTAACTATGACCCTTGTTTAAATACTCGCATCATCTTCATGTAATTAATAAGAAGACCTAAGCTAATTACTTGAACTAAGTAGTAAGAATGTAACATATGCAACAATATGCAACCTCAAAACTGTAGTGGGGGTGTGCTTCTTCTACAGTTGGGAGTGATCATCAAATTTTAAAGTCACCACTCAGAGTCATAGAAGTGGTTATACCTCTGTTACAACTAGGGCTATTCATATAGGAATCTTTTAAGTCTAAAATCAGCCTTTATAATACAAACTTGGCACACATTTTATGAAAACTAAGCCTGATGTCCATCTTAAGCCTCCATAGAGGGTTGAGATCCGCTTCCATAAAGATTGTACACGATAGCCAAATGAGTAGCTTCCAAATTATAATATCATGATTTGGTTGGTTCCTTCGGGCCGAATTGAGGTGTTATATATATATATTGTATATATCCTAGGTGGACCCCACTAGGCCCACAAGTTGTTAGGTGTTCAAACCGTGTCACGTGGCAAGATATGGACGCTCCACGTCAGCCCTAGCATTTGCGCTCTCATTTTCTTGGCTTTCCCCCACCTTTTTACAAGATTTTCTACTCATAGTGCAACTACCACTTCAGCTTGCCACTAGGGAGTCTCCGGCCCTCCTGTGGCCACCGGGTCTGTATGATCGTGACTGCCTTGCAGTAGGCGATCGATTGAGACCCTCCGCCAGCTCCATCATCGGTGTAATTGCCACAGATGACAATGCTTTTTCAATCGGTTTCCACTACCGGTGTCACCTTTCAGGCCGTTTTCTGTCTCATGTGAGCCTCCTCCTACAAGGCCGACCACCCAGATTGATTCTCCTTGCTGAGGCCGACATTTTCACACCACCCTCGCCGGCGACATCACCATCCCAAATGGCAATTTATCCTCTTTCTGGCCATTTTTTGGCTAGTCACCGGCCAAAAATCTTCGACCACATCCTTACATGCCTTCCTCACTTGACGACTAACATTTTGAAACTAGCCCTGTCGACCCTCGCCACTAGAATTGTCTTCAGCGACTCCACCTACCCAACGGTGATTTTCATGCATTTGTGGCTGTTTTTCTGCCAACCTGCGACTAGACACCTTTGGTCACCACTGCCAACACCTTCCTCTTGTCATCCTCTGTCGAATGCAACCGTTGACATTTTCCGGCAACAGGAATAGGAGGCCCTGTCATGCCCGTTTGGTTGTGCCCGCAGCTAGGCCGTGTCTGCTTAGCCTGCAACCTTGTTCACCTATTCGTGTCTGCCATGCCCAACCTAGCTAGTTGACTCGGCCGAGTCAACTCGGTTTGACTTGCCTAGTGGACACGACAAGCATTTTCAGCTCATTTTTAACTTATTTTTTGCCATTTTTTTGACTATTTTTAGTAATTTGAGACTTCCTACATCTGTTTAGATATATATTCACATTATTTGGTATGTTTTAAAGTTATGATTTTATTTATTTATTTATTTATTAATATTGATTTATTGTTATTTAAATAAATGTCATATGTGATGAATGCTTGTATATTTATTTATTATTACTGATGATATATTTATTTATTAATATTAATTTTAATCATGAATATCAAATATTATTTAATTATTTAATTATCTACTTAATTAATTATTTTCTCGCACATGTTATCGTTTACTCGTGTTTAGATACATTCTTATATTTAATAATTATATTGTTATTATTCATAAGTAATTGTTATTACTTATTTATTTATTTATATGTTTAGTCGTATATTTTATTAGTGTTATTTATATTATTATTTTTATTTATTATTTATTATTTTTTGGATGTTACTTGTTCACTATTATTTTTAGTATGATTCTTTTATGTATTTTATTTATTTATTTATTTATTTATTGCTAGCATATGTCTTGATTTATGTGCTGAGAGTTTAGTTGTTTATTTATTTGTTTTGCACTGTTTATGATTGAGTTGATGTTATTATTGACGTGAGTATATACCAAGACTATGCATCATATAGAGTTGTTAGTCTATTACCTAGGAGTGGGTTCTGATATAGGTTTTGCATTTTGACCTCGTCGTAGATGTCCTGATGCGCTTGGAACTTGGATCACATGCCCATTATGTTTCTTCTTAGATTTACTACTTTAGTTTATTGTGGTTTTGATTTTTAGTTTGTAGGATGTGTTAATTGGTTATTTTATTAGACCCCACTTAACATGAGCCATCTAGACGTATTTTACTTCGGTGATTAATAATTCTTGAGGATGAGATCCCTCCTATTATTTTTGAACTTAGATCCACCTTACGTTGCCTTCATACCTATTTATATAATTTCTTTCCCAACCACATATATAATTTTTATAGAGTTTTTTAGTCAGTCCAGAGTTGGTGAATTTGACTTTGCATATACTGTGACCGGGTGCATTCGTAAGTTGCACTGGGCTCTGGATTAGTGAGAGGGCTGTTCCATTCCAGAGGGATCTTGACATCTTTACATCTTGAGCTTCCTCATATCCAGAGGCGTGGAGTAGATGAGTATTATTGTGTATATTAATTATTTAGACTTGTGGTATCAAAGGGTACTCTAAAGGCAATTGCCTGAGAGTACTCGATCATTGTGCTCTTTATTACGCAGTATATGGAGGTATGAAGAGGACTTAGGATACGTGCTTTTCCTGAGAGTGAGACTAGTTATTGCTGAGAGCGGCATTTGCTGAGAGTGGCTCAACATCAGTATAGTTTGGGATGCTATCGAGTTTGCAGTTTGATGGCTCCTTAGTAGATACCCTTTGAGTGTTCACATAGAGATTATATATAGTTTTCTTTCCTCATAAATATTAGTTTTTACTTGCCAATTTATATTAGTTATTTTTTAGACCAATGACATTCGAACTAATGTTTTTTTATTATATATGTAAGTTTCGTGCTCTTGTGTGTTGGGTTGGCTTCGGTGGAAGGGCAGATAGTTACTACACACACTAGCGCTCAACACAGTTGTATTCTTTTGTGCTTTTATATATGCTGGTTGCGTTGTTATGTATAATTAGTAATGTCTTCTATTCTCAAGACATCAAGAGGGTTATTTCGATCTAATTATCATTAGAGTCTTCTAGAATAAATGATTTACACATCTCTTGACTCGTTCGTAAAAGTTCTAATTCAGTTTTTAGGTGAACTCGAATTGGGGGTGTTACAAGTATTTTGTGTGAATTGATATCTCTTTTAACTTTAAAGAGATTAGTGGGTTTGTTTTTAATGTCAAAATAATATAATTAAATATTAAATTTGGTACGACAAAGCAAATTTGATTCAACCAGTGAGCCAATCATGTCACATATTACTAATAAATCTGATACGATGTTGGTACAGTATTTAAAATTATGTTTGAAAGTATTTGGGGCTTTCATTGTGGAAGTTGATTTATTAACTTTTAAAATTATGAGCGTTGCGACCTTCATTTGTCTTGATTTTCCTCTACGTCCCTTAACGCCTGCCTTCAAGACATGGTTGCATGAATCGGAATCGGAATCGGAATCGGTTTTCCAGGGAGTCGGAATCAGAATCGGAATCGGTCTGAATCGGCCAGGAATCGGTTCAGTTGAATCGGCCTCAATAGGTCCAAATCGGTCATATACAAAAATTTGCCAACTCATAACAGAAATACCCGAAATACATAATTATATAATTTCTCAACATAAATACACAAATTCAAGTATTTATACAACAATCATAAAGGTATGTAATTATGACAATACAACGGTAGAGTCATACCTGAAAGAACAAATAAGAACATACCTGAAAGAACATACTCTTTATGTAATTCAAATAAGAGCAAACCTGAAGAACATACTCTTTATGTAATGAACACAATTTCACTCAAATGTGCATCTACTTCATGAACTTTCTTACAAGCAGCAACATTTCCTTTGAGTCCAGCAATATGTTGCTTGAAGCAATATACCCCTCTACTTATGGTTTTTCCGCAAAAGTTACAGATGACTTGCTTCTTAGATGCATCAAGTGGTGTGCCATATTCCCATCCAAAATCCATCTTCCCTGTGACTGATATCTCGAAATTTTGATAACTTCAAATGACTCTGTAGTTAAATTTGCAGCCAAAGAGAACTCCGGAATCTACAACTACCATCAATCCGACCACTACCAAGCAGATTTTCAATCAAATGGTATCCCATTCACAAAGACAACAAACTGAACACCAAGGCAAAGACAATTAACTGCAAAAACCGTCAATTACAGTTCCTAAAAACCCTAGCATATCAACAGTAGCACACCAAAAAATTCATCATCAATCGGACCACTACCAAGCAAATTTTCAAGACTTCCAAGCTATATTCGCACATCACAATTTGCACATCACAATTTACACATAGCACATATTCGCACATCACAATTTGCAGCACACACAATTAAGTCAACGAAATCCCAAATCAGCAATAAAAAAATCCCAAATCCGCACAAAATTTCAATTTGGACATCACAATTTGCACATCATATTAATCAATTAGCACATCATAGATAACAATTCGCACATCACAACATTCAATTTCAATAAAAAAATCCAAATTTACCCAAATTTTCGTTCGGCCGCCGATTCCACCCGAACTCCTCGCCTTTGCGCTCCACAGCACACTCCGCAGTGCTGTCGGCCGGCCACCTGTCGGAGGCGGAGTTGCGAGGGCGGTGGCGTGGTCAGAAGGTCGGGCGGAGCTGAGGTCGGACGGCGGAAGCGCGGCGGAGGGCGGCCGCCGATTCCACCCGAACTCCTCGCCTTTGCGCTCCACAGCAGGTCGGGCGGAGCTGAGGTCGGACGGCGGTGGCGTGGTCGGAAGGTCGGGCGGAGCTGAGGTCGGACGGCGGAAGCGCGGCGGAGGGCGGCAGCGCGAGCGACGGCGGAAGCGGGGAGGGGTATGATTTTAGGTTTTAAAATCCAAATTACCATTTTACCCATGCTTAAATAATTTAATAAAAATCATACCTAGGGTATTTTAGTAATTTACTAAAAACCGATTCCGATTTAAATCGGCCGATTCCGATTCCGAGTTAAATCGGTTGGAATCGGGCGAAATCGCCCGATTCCGAGGCCGATTCGGCCCCGAAATCGGATCGGCGCGACGCCGATCCGATTTAAATCGGCCGATTCCACTCGGAATCGGCAGATTCGTGCAACTCGACTTCAAGAGAGTTTGAGAGCTGCAACTTCGATTTTCTCTGCCTTTTGCCTTTTTCACAGCATCGTGGCCTTCAAGCCCAAATAATTTGAGCGTCGCAACTTTGTTTTATTTCTGAATTTTCTTGATTTTTTATTCATTTTTTCGCTCATTTTCTTCTCGATACATTTGTTCCATATCCATGCAACATTAAGTGCGAATTAAACATTAGCTAGAATCATAATATAACATTAAGATTAACCAACTCGAAGCAAAACTTAAGATTAAACTAAACTAAATTTTTTTTTTTTTTTAC
>JAURVB010006473.1:0-10200 GCA_033002965.1 Piper betle | reverse complement strand
TTCAATGAAGTTTAAAGGCAAAATTGTAAAACCCACGATTCGAGTCAGGGTTTTATATTTAGAACCGGTCGGTTCGACCGTTATTTTCGAGTCGAGTTAGTTTCAGAACACGTGTACTGAGCCGAAGCCGGTCTCGTGTATGAGCCATGAGGGTCATGTGTACCCAAATATATGAAGATAACGTCATAAACATAGCAGAAAAGAATGAGTTATCAGAATATATGAGAGTATGCAGTTCATTTTTTTATTATGATATATAATGGATCGTAGAATTAGTTTTGGGCCGTTACCCGCGTTAGGACGCGTTACGGGCATTTTGGGTGGGTTGATAGTTCTAGAGCATGTCATTATGATTTTTTTGTGTTGTTTGATTTTATGGGAATTTCCCCAAATTTTTTGGAATTTTTCTTACGACTTAAAATATTATTTTGACTCGAGTCGGAGACGAGTCAAATAATATTTACGACTTTGCCACCGCACCTTCCTTTCTTCCCAAACCCCGACGCCGCCCCATGCAGCGTCGCCGGCGCCGCTGCCGGTGCCGCCCGGCCGCTGATCGTCGCCGCCTAGCCCCGCGACGATGTCGTCGTGCCGCCCCGACCAAGTCCGGACCCCATCGGGCCGCTGCGACGCCGGATCGCCTTGCCAAACACCCCGCTCGCGCCGCGCTTCTGTCGTCACCCGCACCACCAGCGACCGTCGCCGCCATGATCGGGTAGTCGCCTCGACACCCTCGACCCCCTAGCGGCCTTCCCCGACCGGAGCGGAGGCCATCGCCGCCCTAGCCGGCCGGATCTAGCGACCCATCGCCGCCGGCCCTGTTTTAGCCATTTTTCGGTGACCCACCACCTCCGTTGGCCGCGTCGACGTCGTAGATGAGTCGGGGTCACCGAGCCGGTTCCGAGGGTACCCAACACGACCCCTTTCCGACCAGTAGACGCCACCGGCGATTGTCGCCAGAAAACCACCGGAAGTCGCCGGAAAACCGCAAGCAGCTGCCGAAAAACTGCTGAAAAAATCGAAATTTCTGGGATTTGCCGGAATTCACCGGATCTTTCGCAGGGCCCACCCAGTGGAGCCCGATCGAGCTTCGGACGCCGATGAGCGCAAAATTTGAGCTCCGAGACGCGCGACGGAACCCTAGCCGTCGCCGATTGCCGACGATGTGAGGTATAATTACCTCCGATTTGATTATTTAAAATTGATGATGATTGTTAGCATAACATGCTAGGATTAATTTATGATGTGATTGATAGTTCATGGAGGTTAAGTGATCTAATGAAGTAAGTAAATTGAGCATGTTAATCTAGTACGATGCAACTTAGAAGAACAAAATAAAGTATGGTATGAATAGTTTGAGTTAGGATTATTTACTCTTATAATTATCTGATTGTTATTTTGATGGATGATCTCGTGGTTGCATTGTGTGTGAGTCATTGATTTTGATGCATCATGTAGTTAGTGGGCGTTAGTATTTAGTTTTGATGTGTAGGTACGGAGTAGGAGCTCGTCGCCTAGGCGCGATGACACGCTTGGAGCTTCTACCAGGTCCGTTTAGGACTCGTCTCTGATTTACTCTTTCTATTGTATGTTTAATTTATTTCCTACAGGATGGGTTAAGTGGCGTTTTATCGAATTCCACTTAACTCGGGCCATTTAACCGAACATTTTCCGGATTAATAACCCCTCGAGGATGAGATCCCTCGAGGATGTTTTCGAAACCAAGATCTACCACAAGTTGCCTTCAGGCCTATTATATAAATCCCTACCCAGCCCTATATATATGTAGTTTTCGCGTTTTTAGTGAGACGAGAGATGGAGAAATCGACTGCACGTACCATGCAGAGGATGCCGTGACAGTCAAAGCGGGCTCTGGATTAGTGCCACCGGACTGTTCCATTCCCGAGGGATCCTAAAAACTCTGCGTTTGAGTTCCTCACACCTAGAGAACGTGGAGGTTTACGGGTACTGTTTAGTACAGCGCATGTCCGAACTTGTGGTTCAAAGGGTCCTAAAGGTGACTGCCTGAGAGTACTCGGCCTTCGTGCTCAAGGCCAGGAGAAATATGGAGGTACGGAGAAGGCTTAGGATAAAGTTTCACGAGAAGTACTGAAAAAGAAGTGCCGAGAGCGGCACAGTACTAGCAGCAGATCAGTAAGTTCGGGATGCTACCGGGTCTGCAGCCCAGTGGCTCCTCAGTAGTGCCCTTTAGAGTGTTCACGTGGAGTACATGATGTTTTCTTTCATATGAGAGTTTGCTCTCATAGCCAGCTTGTTATAGTTATTTTATTTTCCGGACCAGTAACACTTATTACTGACGTATTTTTATACTATATGTAGGTAATAATCACGAGTTGGAGGTGCCAGCTTGGACGGAGGAGCAATGAGGTCTTATACACACACACATGTTAGATTTCTAAATGTTTAATATTGTTGTAACGACCCGGCCCAAAGTGCAACGTAATGGGCCTAAGTTATTTCTTTAAAATGGGTACCCCGGAAGTTAAAGATCTATAGTCCATTCCCACTTATAAACAGGATCTTTTCCCAGTACGTATTAGATGTGGGACTAAGTTGAGGGATCTCACAATCCACCCACCTTAGGAAATTTCATCCCCGAAATGCCTATTCTTGGCTCGTTGCTAGCCCCAGCCCACGTCCTTTCTGGCCCATGACCGGCAGCCTAGCCAACGTTCCTAGTCTTGGCCCATTGCTATCCCCAGCCAGCGACTGGCAACCTAGCCAACGTCGCTAGTCCATCCCACCATCTAACACGTGAACCAGGTTGGCTCTGATACCATTTGTAACGACCCAGCCCAAAGTGCAACGTAATGGGCTAGGTTATTTCTTTAAAATGGGTACCCCGAAAGTTAAAGATCTATAGTCCATTCCCACTTATAAACAGGATCTTCTCCCAGTAGGTATTAGATGTGGGACTAAGTTGAGGGATCTCACAATCCACCCACCTTAGGAAATTTCGTCCCGAAATGCCTATTCTTGGCCCGTTGTTATCCCCAGCCCACATTCTTTCTGGCCTGTGACTGGCAGCCTGGCCGGCGTTTCTAGTCTTGGCCCGTTGCTAACCCCAGCCTACGACCTTTCTGGCCCGTGATCGGCAGCCTAACCAACGTCCCTAGTCCATCCCACCATCTAACACGGAACCAGGTCGGCTCTGATACCATTTGCAACGACCCAGCCCAAAGTGCAACGTAATGGGCTAAGTCATCTCTTTAAAATGGGTACCCCGAAAGTTAAAGATCAATAATCCATTCCCACTTATAAACAGGATCTTCTCCCAGTAGGTATTAGACGTGGGACTAAGTTGAGGGATTTCACAATCCACCCACCTTAGGAAATTTCGTCTCCGAAATGCCTATTCTTGGCCCGTTGCTAGCCCCAGCCCACGTCCTTTTTGGCCCGTGACCGGCAGCCTAGCCAACGTTTCTAGTCTTGGCCCGTTGCTAACCCCAGCCCATGACCTTTCTGGCACGTGACCGGCAGTCTAGCCAACGTCCCTAGTCCATCCCACCATCTAACACGGAACCAGGCCTGGCTCTGATACCATTTGTAACAATCTAGCCCAAAGTACAACGTAATGGGCTAAGTCATTTCTTTAAAATGGGTACCCCGAAAGTTAAAGATCTCTAGTCCATTCCCACTTATAAACAGGATCTTTTCCCAGTAGGTATTAGATGTGGGACTAAGTTGAGGGATCTCACAATTGTATTATTATGTTATTATATTGTGAATGACATGAGTAAATGTTTGAGCATGATGATATGATGTGAATGAAATGCTAAGACACGATAATAGAATGCAAAAATATGATCAGAGTTGAGCAGTCGGAAGCGTAGTGGGTTGAGACCCGAGCTTCAGAATGAATACATTATAAATGAGATTTTGTGTGATTGTTAATGTGTGCCGATATGTTTGTATATATATTATCTTGACAGGGTGGGCCCATAATTGCACTTTTAGGGGAGACCCTGTTAGTTTTACTTCAGAATTTTCATCGATTTTGCTCTTAATTGTGATGGTGTGAAATTTAATTTGCATGTCATTCATGTAGTACCATGTAAGGATTTTGTGCATGCATTCATTCATGAACAGATCGTATCTTCATCTTAAGACGCCGAGATTGGATCCATATGAGTTGAGGTTCGCGTTAGCCGACCTAACCAGGGCCGTAACATGCCGGTTTGGTTCACGAGTGTGAACCGGATTTGGGGTGTTACAAAAATAAACATAAGAGAGTATGTCTTAGAGATGTCGAATATGTTTTCAAAACTAAAAGCACTAAGGTTATAGTTATCTAAGGATTTGCTCGAGCATTAGTTTTAATTTCTCTTTTGGTATAATTTAGTCAATTCAATGACAATTACAACTACCAAAGGGACAAATAGACTCTTAATGAGCTCATTTCTTATGTGTCCATGAAGAATAATGGTTAAAGTAAGAATAGGCTAAAGTGCTCACTTAACGAGTACCTATCAAGAAAAATAAGAAGAAAATTAGGCTTCTTGCTATTTATTTTGTAGTAAACCTATACATATGAAGAAGGAATACACCAAGTATCATACTTGGTGTGTAAAGAGATGTCCATTTCTTAATTTTGTTTGTTCTAAGGTTAATTTAGCTTAAGTGCCAATATACATTTGGTGGTTAGGTTCGGGTACTTACTACTCACATAACTGTGACAATGTAAGGTTGTTGAGTTGCCAAAAGCTAAATAGTGCTAAAGATTCATCTATGTGGGTGATGATAAATCAGTTGATGTTGAAGCAATAGAGCCTGTTAGATTATTGTTGAAATCATGATATTATTTGGATTTTAAAGACATATATGTAATATTATCTTTTAGATGAAATTTGATTTATATTTCTATGTTAGACAAATTTAGTTATTCTTGTTCATTTAGAAATAATAAGTTTAATTTTTTTCTAAATTCAAATATTGTGGGTACATGTTCCTTATTTTTTTATGATAATCTATATTTACTTAATACTATTACATCTTTTAATGAAATTTTACATATAGGTTTAAAAGGCATGAAAGAAAATTAACCCATAAAAATTCTGTTTTACTCTGACATAAGCGTTAGGACACATTTCTAAATAAAGAATTGAACGACTTATGTCATATAAAATTCTTGATTCTCTTAATTTATCAGATTTTCAAATGTATGCTGAGTGCATTAAGGGAAAACAAACAATACAAAAAGACTTGGTGCCAATAGATCTTTAAGCGTCTTAAAACTAATACACACGCACATTTATGGGCCATTTCTTATGGCTTCTTAGAATGATCAACAATATTTCATTACATTCACAAATGATTATTCTTACTATGGTTACTTTTATCTCATTCGGTGAAGGTCTCAAACATTGGACATGTTTTAAGGCATATAAGGCTAAAGTTGAGATCAACTCTAACAAAACTATTAAGCGCTATCATATCTAACCGTGGTAGTGAATACTATGATAGATATGATAGATCGGTGTACAACGTCTAGGACCATTTGCCAAATTCCTAAAGAGTGTAGAATCATCCCACAATACACAATGCGAAGGTACTCTTAGCATGAATGGTGTTGTTGAGTGACAAAAGCTGAACATTAAAACACATGGTGAGAAGTATGATTGCTCATACTACTTTACCTAATTTACTCTGGGGTGAGGCGCTAAAGACAATAGCATATCTTCACTAATAGAGTACCAACAAAGGCA
Organism: Piper betle; assembly: GCA_033002965.1. NCBI lineage: Eukaryota > Viridiplantae > Streptophyta > Magnoliopsida > Piperales > Piperaceae > Piper > Piper betle. The sequence goes on along the minus strand of JAURVB010006473.1, from coordinate 4,474 downwards.
ACAATTAAGACCCCTTATAAATTGTAGACTGGAAAAAACCCAGTATTAAGAATTTACGCATTTGAGGGAGGCAAGGTCTTATAGGCTAAATAAAAGGAAACTGTACCAGAGAACAGTTAGTAGTTATTTTGTTGGGTATTCTAAACGGTCTAGAGGTTATAAGTTTTATGATCCCACAATAAGGTCATTCTTTGAGACCGAAAATGCCCAATTCTTTGAGGATGTTGAGTTTGGAAGGGGAAATGAAGTTAGAGACTTTGTCGTTAAAGAAGAATCTATTTCTCTTCCCATGATGGTTCTTGGCAATAATCAGGATCATATTTCTGATATTGTTCAAGAAACAATACAAGAATTGCAAGTCAATGTCGAGAATCTCTTTAATAAAGTTATACTTGAAGAGCAACTCAACAACCTCAAGAGCAAATGCCATTGAGGAGATCCACAAAAGAAGAAGAAATGCAATTTTAGATAATTATATCATTCTTTCTCCAAGAATATGAGGATAACATTAGAATAGTGGAAAATGATCCAATCAATTTTCATCAAGCTATAAAGAGTTCTAATTCTCAAAAGTGGATTGATGTCATGAATAAAGAGATGAAGTCCATGAAAGCTAATGACGTTTGGGATCTTGTTCCATTGACTGAAGAGTGCGAAACCTATTGGTTGTAAATAAATATTTAAAACCAAGAGGGATTAAAAAGGCGATGTAGAAAGATATAAGACTCGTCTTGTTGTGAAGAGCTTTACTCAAAAGACAATCATCAATTATAATGAAACTTTCTCTCCAGTTTCATCGAAGGACTTATTAAGAATAATTATGACATTAGTGGCATATTTTGATTTTGAGTTACATCAGATGGATGTAAAGACTATATTTCTAAATAGTGACATTAATGAAACAATTTATATGGTGTAACTAGAAAACTTTGTATCAGGAGATTCAAAGAATATTGTTTGCAAATTAAAGAAATCCATTTATGGACTTAAGCAAGCTTCTCGTCAATGGTATCACAAATTTCATCAAGTTATCCTTCGGTTTTGAAATGAATGTTATTGATGATTGAATATACTATAAGTTTAGTGAGAATAAGTATATTTTTTTGGTTTTATATGTTGAAGATATATTATTTTCCAGTAATGATATAAGTTTTTTGCATGACACCAAGAGATTTTTGATCAAAGAAATTTGAAATAAAAGATCTTTAAAATGTTTCTTTTGTATTAGGAATTCAAATACATCAGGATCGCTCTGATGTATACTTGGATTATCATAAAAGACCTTTATAGAAAAAGTACTTAAGAGATTTGATATGCAAGGTTGTAAACCAGGAGATACCCTGTAACACCCCAAATCCGGTTCACGCTCGTGAACCGAACCGGTATGTTACTGGCCCCAGTTAGGTTCGCTAACCTGAACCTAACTCATGCGGATCCAATCTCGGCGTCTTAAGATGAAGATACACTCGCAATGCCCTAACATGGTACTACATGAATGACATGCAAATCAAAATACACACCAAGACAATCCCGATAAAAATTAATAAAACTTTGAAATATAATAGACAGAGTTTCCCATAAAAATTCAATTAAGGGTCACCCTGTCAATATCATATATTCAAACATATATACGCATAGCAACAATAGCATTCACACAGACTTCTAATCTACTATACTCATCATTATCTGAACTTTGGGTCTTAACCCATCATACTTTTGCTGCGCTACTCTGATCATTCTTTTCATTCTGTTATCGTGTCTTAACATTTCATTCACATCATATCATCATGCTCAAACATTTAATCATATCATTCACAAAATAATAACATAATAATACAATATTAAACATTCAGAAATCTAACATGTGTGTGCACAAGACCTCATTGCTCCTCCGTCCAAGCTGGCTCATCCATCTCGTGCTTATCACCTACATATATATAAGAAAAACGTCAGTAACAAGCGTTACTGGTCCGGAAAATAAAATAACTATAACAAACTGGCTATGAGAGCAAACTCTCATCTGAAAGAAAACCATATACTTCCTCAAGAACACTCTGAAGGGCACTACTGAGGAGCCACTGGGCTGCAGACCCGGTAGCATCCCGAACTTACTGCTCTGCTGCTGGTACTGTGCTACTCTCAGCACTTCTTTTTCAGTACTTCTCATGAAACTTTATCCTAAGCCCTCTCCGAACCTCCATATCTCTCCTGGCCTTGAGCACGAAGGCCGAGTACTCTCAGGCAGTCGCCTTTAGTACCCTTTGAACCACAAGTCCGGACATGCGCTGTACTAAACAGTACCCGTAAACCTCCACGTTCTCCGGGTGTGAGGAACTCAAACGCGGAGTTGTCAGGATCCCTCGGGAATGGAACAGTCCGCTGGCACTAATCCAGAGCCCGCTTTGACTGTCACGGCATCCTCTGCATGGTACGTGCAGTCGGTTTCTCCATCTCTCGTCTCACTGAAAACTCGATAAAACAATATATATAGGCCTGGGAAGGGATTCATATAATAGGCCCGAAGGCAACTTGTGGTGGATCTTGTTTTCGAAATCATCCTCGAGGGATCTCATCCTCGAGGGGTTATTAATCCGGAAATATTCGATTAAATGACCCGAGTTAAGTGGGATCCAATAAAACGCCACTTAACCCGCCCTGCAATAATAAAATAAACATACAATGGAAGAGCGTAAAAAGAGACGAGTCCTAAACGGACCTGGTGGAAGCTCCAAGCGTGTCATCGCGCCTAGGCGGCGAGCTCCTACTTCGTACCTACACATCAAAACTAGATACTAACGCCCGCTAACTAAATGATGCATCAAACTCAATAACATCACAATACAAATAACATCCATCAACATAACAATCAGAAAATCATAAAAATTAATTAATCCTAGCTCATCCTATTCATACAAATTTTTATTACGTGTCTGTAACTTATGTTGTGGTCACTTATCGTGCTCTGACTTGATCTACTTCATTAGGTTGCTTACTCTTCACTCACACTTAATCTCGTCATGCAACTCATCGTTTCATCCATCATTAAACATTAATCACATCATTAATCATAAATATGAAAATAATTCTACTCATCCTATTCCTACCAATTTTATTGTATTTTTCCTAAGTTACATTACTCGATTATCGTGCTCAATTTACTTACTTCATTAAATCACTTAACCTCCATTCACTATCAATCACATCATAAATCCTAGCATGCTGTGCTAACAATCATTATCAACTTTAAATAATCAAATCGGAGGTAATTATACCTCACGTCGTCGGCAATCGGCGACGGTTAGGGTTCCGTCGCGCGCCTCGAAGCTCGAATTCGGCGCTCCTCGGCGTCCGAAGCTCGATCGGGCTCCACCGGGTGAGCCCCGCGGAAGATCCGGTGAATTCCGGCGAATTCCAGAAATTCCGATTTCCGGCGGTTTCCCGGCAGTTGCGGGCGGTTTTCCGGCGACTTCCGGTGGTTTTCCGGCGACTATTGCCGGTGGCGTCTACTAGCCGGAAAGGGGTCGTGTTGGGTACCCTCGGAACCGGCTCGACGAGCCCGACTCATCTATGAGGTCGACGTGGTCGGCCGAGGCAGTGGCTCGCCGGAAATTGGCTAAAACAGGGCCGGCGGCGATGGGTCGCTAGATCCGGCCGGCCACGGCGGCGATGGCCTCCGCTCCGGTCGGGGAAGGCTGCTAGGGGGTCGAAGGTGCTGTGGCGACCGATCGATCACGGCGGCGTTGGTCGCCGGCGGCGGAATCGGCGACGGGACCGAAATGTGCCGCGGCGCTAGGCGAGCCGATTCCGACGTTGCGGCGGCCTGGCAGCGGCCGGGGCTGGTCGGGGTGGCACGGCGACGTCGTCGCCGAGCTGGGCGGCGTCGGTCGACGGCCAGGCGGCGTCGGCCGTGGCGGCGGTGGCGCGTGAACAGGGGCGGCGCGCGGCAATGGGAAAGAAAAGGTCGGGGAAGAGGAAGAAAAGGGCTGGTGGCAATTTCGTAAATAATACTTGACTCGTCTCCGGCTCGAGTCAAGTATCATAACTAACTCGTATTAAATCCTAAAAAATTTCATAAAAATCGGGAAAAATCCCGTAAAATCAAACAACACAAAAAAAATTATAATGACATGCTCTAGAACTATCAACCCACCCAAACTGCCCGAACGCGTCCTAACGCGGTAAACGGCCTAATACTAATTCTACGATCCACTATATATAAAAATAAAAAGAAATGACTGGCATACTCTCATATATCTGATAACTCATTCTGTTCTGCTGTATTCATGACGTTATCATCATATATTTGGGTACGCGTGACCCTCATAGCTCATACACGCGACCGACGTCGGCTCGGTACACGTGTCCTGAAACTGACTCAACTCGAAAAAATAACGGTCGACCCGACCGGTTCTAAATATAAAACCCTAACTCGAATCGTGGGTTTTACATACCCCTATTTCTAAAAGAGATAAAT
>JAURVB010006472.1:0-44329 GCA_033002965.1 Piper betle | reverse complement strand
TAACACAAAACCTCCAAGGAGACACTCCATTATTTCCAGCCAAATTCCTCCACCGACAACATAGGTTTTAAGATTTCACTATGGATCATCATCCAGTGTTGATCACCATGGCAATATTTATCACTGCAGTTTCCAAATTTTTAGTGTGAAAGGCTGAACTTTGCCAAGTTATTGTAAGTTACTATTTGTTTCTCTTCTCATGTTTTTTATCTTGATTAACACCATCTGATTGTGTTTCACCATTAGATAAACACATTATATATAATATATATATATATATATATATATATATATATATATATAATTGATCTTTAATTAATTGTTTATTTCGCTTTGGTGAAACACACGTCAAAACCTTTTAATAATTTTATCTAATCACAATACTGTTTTTTTGGGGTTGCAAATAGGTGTTCTCCAGCTTGTTTCCTGAAATCAGTAGAGGTATTGAAACTATAATGAAAGACTCTAATAAGCATGCATAATTTTCTTACTTTTCAGACCCATGCTTAAAATCGGGGAGAAACTTCTTGTCACCTTACTTTTCGCCACTCCATTTACCTTCGTGATTTTATAGTATATTTTAAGTTTATTAATCCATAGAAAAAACATAAATTTCTTGTAGTGTTATGGTTGCATTTTTATTTTGTTTCAATTATTCTTATTTTTTGTAGAAAAAAATAAAGAGAGGCATGACCTGCTAATTACTTGTTAAGGTCAGTGATTCTATATTAATAGACCTTAATATTCCATTATGCCATATTATATTTATCTTGGATCAACCCGTTTTTTGTCCATCCTAATATGAGTGGTGCAGCAAACACGGTGTACTAATTTTCTTATGCATGATTCCTTAATTTGATATTAAATTCACTTTTTATGATTTATTTATTTCTTTTTTATTTCCCATGCCCTACTAATTACTGATTGATAGAGGAAACCAGATGATAAAAGTCATAAATTTTGGTAAATTTAGATGGTTTCATCTACAAGTCTAACTAGAATTTAGGTGAGATCTTATTCAAATAGCATAAATGTGTTAATGAAATCCATTATAAATGAACATTTGTTGAGTTTTTTGTTGATCATACAAGGTGGCTTACTTTGATCCAGTGTGCTTTTCATATGTTCATGACTTTTCATACTTGCATAGATTAAAGATCATACTCAAACTTGTTATGGATTAATAAAATTAAACCATTTTTTTGGGCATGTGTACATTGATTACAAAACATGCTAATTGCACAACGAGGTGCTTAATTTAGCCAAGTTATTTTTTTTAGGAATTAATATGCTACAAGTAGGTTCTTGTGTTTAATACCATAAAAGCTAATTAAGACTGGTTTTCCTGCAATTTCTTTTTAATTAAAACTAGAATTCTGATCTGTAATTATATTTATCTTTGTTTCACGCTGTGTTTGTATGGCAGCGTTGTTTTGCGTGGCCTTCATGCAGCAAGCCTGTTGTAGGTGCAACTATATAAATAATTAAATGTAGGTCGCCTGAAAGACAGATGGATAGAACAATCTGTAGCTAGCAACATCTTTCTAATGCAGAACGACTCCGTTGATCCAATCTAAAAGTAACTATATATAATTTCTGCATTGTCACGGAGAGCTTGCCAGGTTGGCTGTAAGGACGCACAAGGAGAGGTTTAAAGATTGTAGGAAGGAGGTTATTAATGAGTGTTGTTATGATGTTCAGGGAGGAATATTTAGTCGCTGGACTCTTCGTATTTAAGACGTAGCACAACGGAATAGTACATCTAGCCCGCCTAATTTATCACGGGCATTAAAATGAGTGCGCCTAGTTAGTCTCTTTAGGAGAGGCTTATGGCCTCAGGGAGACGCCATATATGATGTTTGTTCCCTAAATTAATACCAAATTCAATACCTCTCGAAGTGAGATTTGATATATTAACGAGATATGCTTATAGATTTTTATCTTGGATTAATTATTTTGAAAGGATAACTTAGCTTTACTATGCTGTACTTGGCCAGGTTGTTATTTTTTGGATGAGATCGAATATATTAGTAAAAATGTGCTTATAGATCTTTAATTTGATTTAACCATGTATTTTTAAGAGATGATTTAGGCTTATCAAGTTATATTTGGACCAGGTTATTACATCGGAGAGAGACTAGAGACCTTGCATAGAAGCTAAATTGGCTTTGGTGTTCAACACTTGATGTTGACAATGATTAGGCATTCGCTAATTTACTACTTGATTTGGTTACACTAACTCAAACCTAACCTCAGCGTTTCAAGATAGTGATGTAAGCATACAATGTATGGATCAAATGCTTGAGTTTTAATGCTATTCTAAATGAATGTTATTATGATATGCAGTCATGTTCAAAACAAAACAAACATGTGAAAACTTCAAAGAAAATGTTTTTAAAATAAAACGGACAGAGTTTCCTTTAAAAGAGCAATAGGGACTACCTTGTCAGTAGCAAATAGTGTGTGTATATATATATATATATATATAATAACAACATCAACAAATGTAAAAAAATATGACATTTTTTCTCTACATTTCAATTATCATCACTTCTGATCTTCTGAGCCTGAGTCTAAACGCCATTGCTTAACCTGTTTATTTCTATACACAATTTTCAATCACATACAAAATATTTTATCAATTCACAGAAATGACATTCAATTTACATCATTCACAACAATTCATCATTCAACAACATCGATTTCATTCGGCAGGTACATGTGTGTATCGTACATCACTGCTTCTCCACAGTCCCAACAGCGCTCAGTCCTTAAAATTCTCACCTATATAGATAATAGAAAAACGTTACTAACGAGTGTTAATAGTCAAAAAATAACTAATAACAAGCTAGCAAAAGAGAGCTGACTCTCCTGTTAAACTAAAATATTCTTATACTTCTTATAAAATCTCTCATATGGGTACTAATTAGGAGTTGTCGGCCTCGGCTCGATAGCGCCTCATTCTATCTCATCTCATTCTTTTAACAATTTTAAAACTATCCCTTGAGCGGGAAAAATAATTTTTTGTTCCTTCAGTCCACTATATCCTTTGTATCACTCCTGCAGCCTAAGCAACGAGGCTGAGTACTCTCAAGTATCCACCTTTAATACCCTTTGAAACTACAAGTCAAGACATGTGCTGCATTGCAGTACTCGTAATCCTCCACACTTCTCGAGGTTTGAGAAACTCAAAGGTGGAGTTGTTTAGTTTCCTTAGAAATGGAACGACCCGCTCACCAATCTAAAACCTACTTTTGACTAACATGTGCTCTGCGTAGTGCTCACCGTGTGTATCCTCCACGCACGCGTGCATTCGATAGAAGCTCGTTCCCACTGAGGGACCATGCATAAGATCAAGACACCTCTTCAAAAGTGTAGAAAGAGGAGGACCAGAGGACAACGGAAGTCCACAAGCAGCCAGCTATAGCTGGGTTCCCTATCCACCCTTTCGAACTATAAGCCGTCCAGGTTCATCCTTTCCCTCCTGATCCTTAGAAGTCCCACTTGATCCATGTTTCTTTGTTTCTTCGAAATATGAGGATATCTTCTATCTCTTCGTACGTTGCCACACCGCCACACAAATTAGTAATGCATGTATAAATAGAGACGGAGAGTTAGCCACTTTGTCATTGAACAATGATCAAAATTATGTGTAGAAGATGTTCTTTAAGTATATATGTATGAATAGTTGGAAGCTCCCTAGAGTTCCCTCAAACACTTCTGTAATATTTCTTGGTGCAGTGTTCATGGTTGTTCAACATTATGGCACTTGCTCGTGTATATGCTACTGAAGTGTTTGGGGGAACTTTTGGGTCCGTCCAACAATCCTTTAGCAGCTTCTATATATAATATTCATGTCTGAATTTCTTTTGATGATTAATAAGTTTTCATAAAGAACTTTAGGTAGTGTTTCTCTTAGTAAAATATTAAATTTTCTACGTATGTATATATCATGCGTAGATGCGTGTTTCTTATTTTTTGGGAGATAGGTGAAGATAATTCAGCAAGTTACAGTACTGCATGCACCTTTTTTTTGTTTATAATATATGCATATGCTGATCATCAAATTATAGCTCAATGTGTGTTTTACTCGACAGACTTATTATAAGGTATCTCCAAAGCGTCGCCTGTGGCCATTTTGCCATACCCATGGTCTCTGCCTCTTCCTCTAAAACTCTTCCTTTCTCCCTGCTATTTAATTGCTATGCCAGCTCCCATTCTAACCTCTTTCTCCCGCTCTTAGTTTCACCTTCAATGGAAGAGTAATCCAACATCGTCCACTCCTCGCTCAACTACAAAGCTATCCCCAACTTGCTGAAAAATTGCTCCCCATGTAGGTTTCTAGTTTTATTTTGAAATGGGTCTTCTTTACTTGATATGTTCATGTGACAATATTTGTTTAATTTGATTCTATATTTTGTTTGTGTTACTCATCCTTTTTATTTAGAATTTGGTCGTTCCCAAGTGTGGTGGTTTAAAATCAAGGATGAATTGCATGAAGATTGAGTAACATCTGCTTAATTTCACTCTCTTTGATATTTCTTTAATTTCATCTGGACACAATATCCTTTTCCCAGTGCAGATTCAATTGCAATCACTAACCCAAAAGCTCCAAGGAGACACTCCATCATCTCCAGCCAAATTCCTCCACCAACAACGCAGGTTTTAAGATTTCACTATGGATCATCATCCATTGTTGATCACCATGGCAATATTTATCACTTCAGTTTCCAAATATTTAGTGTGAAAGGCTGAATTTTGCCAAGTTATTGTAAGATACTCTTTGTTTCTCTTCTCATGTTTTTTATCTTGCTTAACACCTTATGATTGTAGCATACGACATTAGTGAGATTTCTTTGTGATTCACCGTTAGATGAACAATATATATATATATATATATATATATATATATATATATATATTACTGTGCGCTGAGTGAAACACCAGCAGCTTATTGATATGTGGGCCGTCGGATCCGGATCCGGCGGCCCACAATCAAACCACCCCCTCAGGCCGGCACCCCGCCGCTGGCCGCCGGCTGCCCGCGGCACCCCTCGCCACCCGCGGGCACCCCGGCACCCCGCCCGCCACCGCCCCTAGCCCACCCGCCGCCCACATTCAGATCCGGCACCCCACCTGCCACCGCCCGCAGCCCGCCGCCACATTCGCCCCCCGCCCCCCACCCGCCACCGCCCCTGCCACCTCACCCCCCCCCCACCCGGATCATGGTCGTTCCCAAGTGTGTTGGTTTAAAATCAAGGATGAATTGCAGGAAGATTGAGTAACATCTGCTTAATTTCACTCCCTTTAATATTTCTTCAATTTCATCTGGACACAATATCCTTTTCCCAGTGCAGATTCAATTGCAATCACTAACACAAAAGCTCCAAGGAGACACTCCATCATTTCCAGCCAAATTCCTCCACCAACAACACAGGTTTTAAGATTTCACTATGGATCATCATCCAGTGTTGATCACCATGGCAATATTTATCACTTCAGTTTCCAAATTTTTAGTGTGAAAGGCTGATCTTTGCCAAGTTAGTGTAAGTTACTTTTTGTTTCTCTTCTCATGTTTTTTTATCTTGATTAACACCATATGATTGTGTTTCACCATTAGATAAACATATATATATATATATATATATATATATATATATATGATCTTTAATTAATTGTTTATTTCACTTCGGTGAAACACACGTCAAAACCGTTTTATAATTTTATCTAATCACAATACTGTTTCTTTGGGGTTGCAAATAGGTGTTCTCCAGCTTGTTTACTGAAATCAGTAGAGGTATTGAAACTATAATGAAAGACTCTAATAAGCATGTATAATTTTCTTACTTTTCAGGCTCACGCTTAAAATCGGGGAGAAACTTCTTGTCACCTTACTTTTCCCCACTCCATTTACCTTCGTGATTTTATAGTATATTTTAAGTTTATTAATCCATAGAAAAAACAAAATTTTCTTGTAGTGTTATGGTTGCATTTTTATTTTGTTTCAATTATTCTTATTTTTTGTGAAAAAAATAAAGCGGGGCATGATCTGCTAATTACTTGTTAAGGTCAGTGATTCTATATTAATAGACCTTAATATTCCATTATGCCATATTATATTTATCTTGGATCAACCCGTTTTTTGTCCATCCTAATATGAGTGGTGCAGCAAACACGGTGTACTAATTTTCTTATGCATGATTCCTTAATTTGATATTAAATTCACCTTTTATGATTTATTTATTTCTTTTTTATTTCCCATGCCCTACTAATTACTGATTGATAGAGGAAACCAGATGATAAAAGTCATAAATTTTGGTAAATTTAGATGGTTTCATCAACAAATCTAACTAGAATTTAGGTGAGATCTTATTCAAATAGCATGAATGTGTTATTGAAATCCATTATAAATGAACATTTGTTGAGTTTTTTGTTGATCATACAAGGTGGCTTTCTTCGATCCAGTGTGCTTTTCATATGTTCATGACTTTTCATTCTTGCATAGATTAAAGATCATACTCAAACTTGTTATGGATTAATAAAATTAAACCATTTTTTTTGGGCATGTGTACATTGATTACGAAACATGCTAATTGCACAACGAGGTGCTTAATTTAGCCAAGTTGTTTTTTAAGGAATTAATATGCTACAAGCAGGTTCTTGTGTTTAATACCATGAAAGCTAATTAAGACTGGTTTTCCTGCAATTTCTTTTTAATTAAAACTAGAATTCTGATCTGTAATTATATTTTTCTTTGTTTCACGCTGTGTTTGTATGGCGGTGTTGTTTTGCGTGGCCTTCATGCAGCAAGCCTGTTGTAGGTGCAACTATATAAATAATTAAATGTAGGTCGCCTAAAAAACAGATGGATAGAACAATCTGTAGCTAGCAATATCTTTCTAATGCAGAACGACTCAGTTGATCCAATCTAAAAGTAACTATATATAATTTCTGCATTGTCACGGAGAGGTTGCCAGGTTGGCTGTAAGGAGGCACAAGGAGAGGTTTAAAGATTGTAGGAAGGAGGTTATTAATGAGTGTTGTTATGATGTTCAGGGAGGAATATTTAGTCGCTGGACTCTTCGTATTTAAGACGTAGCACAACGGAATGGTATATCTAGCCCGCCTATTTATCATGGGCATTAAAATGGGTGCGCCTAGTTAGTCTCTTTAGGAGAGGCTTAAGGCCTCAGGGAGACGCCAGATATGATGTTTGTTCCCTAAATTAATACCAAATTCAATACCTCTCGAAGTGAGATTTGATATATTAATGAGATATGCTTATAGATTTTTATCTTGGATTAATTATTTTGAAAGGATAACTTAGGTTTACTAGGTTGTACTTGGCCAGGTTGTTATTTCTTGGATGAGATCTAATATATTAATAAAAATGTGTCTATAAATCTTCAATTTGAGTTAACCATGTATTTTTAAGAGATGATTTAGGCTTATCAAGTTACATTTGGACCAGGTTATTACACCGGAGAGAGACTAGAGACCTTGTATAGAAGCTAAATTGGCTTTGGTGCTCGACGCTTGATGTTGACAATGACTAGGCCTCATGTAGCACCCTGTTTCGGTTCACCCACGAGCAAAACTAGAAATGTTATCGGCGACCGAACTATTCGTTAATTTATTTGATTCGATTAAGCCAACTCGAATCAAACTTTGGCGTTTCATGATGGTGATGCAAGCATACAATGTGTGGATTAGATGCTTAAATTCTAACATTGTTCTAAATGGATGTTATGATATGCAGTCATGTTCAAAACAAAACAAACATGTGAAAAGTTCAAAGAAAATATTTTTAAAACAAAACGAACCGAATCTCATTTAAAAGTGCAATAGGGATCTCCCTGTCAGCATCAGCAATATGCATGTATGATGTATGTCTGTATGTATGTATATATATATATATATATATATATATATATATAACAATAACAACAAACGCAATAAAAATATGACATTTTCTCTCTACATTTCAATTATCATCACTTCTGATCTTCTGAGCTGAGTCTAGGCGCTATTGCTTAACTTGTTTATTTCTATTCACAATTTTCAATTGCATGCAAAATATTTTATTAATTCACGGAAATGACATTCAATTTACATCATTCACAATAATTCATCATTCAACAACATCAATTTCATTTGGTAGGTACATGTGTGCATCGTACATAGCTGCTCCTCTACAATCCCAACAGTGCTCAGTCCTCAAGATTCTCACCTAAATAGATAATAGAAAAATATCAGTAACGAGTGTTACTAGTCTAAAAATAACTAATAACAAGTTAGCACAGGAGAATTGACTCTCCTGTTAAAGTAAAACATTCTTATACTTCTTATAGAATCTCTCATATGGGTACTAATTAAGAGCTATCGGCCTCAGCTCAACAACGTCTTATTTTATCTCATCTCATTCTTTGATAACTTTGAAACTATCCCTTACGCGGGAAAATTAATTTCTGCTCCTTCGGCCCTTTATATCCTCCGTATCACTCCTGGCCTTAAGCACAGATACCGAGTACTCTCAGGCATGCACCTTCAATACCCTTTGAAACCACAAGTCTAAACATACATTGCATTGCAGTACTCATAATCTTCCACACTTCTTTGGGTTTGAGGAACTCAAAGGTGGAGTTGTCTGGATCCCTTCGAGAATGGAACGACCCACTCACCAATCTAGAGCCTGCTTTGATTAACACGCACCCACTCGGGTGGTTGCAGTTGTCGTTTTTCCTTTGTCTTACATCTCACTGAAAATTTTAGAAAACTACATGTACATAGGCTTGGGTAGGGATTGTAATATAATAGGTTCGAAGGCATCATGATCTAGATCTGAGTTTTCAAAAATAAACTCAAGGGATATCATCCTGGAGGGTATTAATTAGGAAATTTGTGCGGCTAAATTGCCTGTGTGGAGTGGGATGCGATAAATCCATCACTCGACACGTCCTCTTACCTATTAAAAATAAATCATGATACAGTAAAGGAATCAAACTAGAAGCGAGTCTTGAACGGACCTGGAAGAAGCTCCAATCGTGTCCATGCACCTACATGGCAAACTCCTACTCCATACTTACACATCAAAACTAAAAACTAACGTCCGCTATGATGCATTCACACATCCTATATCACACGTACACCAATGCACTCATCATATCAAGTGACACACATTAATCCATATTTGATTTTCTAGACTATGTTGCATTTAATTAATAATACATGCTTAATTTACTTAATTAGTTCCTTAGCATTTATTTTAATACAATTCAATCACACAATTCATTTTTTATTTACAATAAAAATATTTATCACATCAATCACTCAAATCCTAGCATGTTGTGCTAATAATTATCAATTTTAAGTAATTAAGTCAAAGTTAATTATACCTTGCGTAGTTGGCAATCGACAACAACTATGGTTTGTCAAGCGGTTTGAGACTCGAATTCGAAACCCGGCTGCGTCTGAAGTTTGAAAGGTTTGGTTGTACGAACTCGGCAAAAATTTGACGATTTTCAGCGAATTTCAGTAAATTCGGTTTTTCAGTGGTTTCTGGTGGTTTTCTGGCGGCTTTTCGGTGACTTTTTCGGCGAGGCAATCGAGGCTATGGGTCGGCATCGGCTCGGCAAGCTCGACCTGATTGTGTAGTGGTGAGGGCAGCGAGTCAACTGTGGTTAGTTGGTTTGTCTGATCGGCCCTTGGTTGGTTTTGATAGCGATGCTGGGTGTGGGGGAAATGTTGGTTAGGTTGAGAGGGAGGGAACAATGTCACGGTGGTGGCAGAGTGGAGTGGCTATGTAAAACCCACGACTCGAGTCAAAGTTTTATACTCGCGAACCGATCAGTTCAGCCTTCGGTCTGAGTCGAGTCAGTTTTAGAACACGTCCATCGAGCCGAGGTCGGCCGTGTGTTATGAGCCATGAGGGTCAAGTATACCCAAGTGTATGATGATAACGTCAGTAACACAGCAAGAAAATAAGTTATTAGAATATACGACAATATGCCAGATTTTTATTATTTCATGCATTAGACCGTAGAAATTAGAATTAGGTCATTTATTGTGTTAGGATGTGTTAGATAGGATTTTGGATGGGTTGTTAGGTTTAGAACGTGTTATTTTATTTATTTGAGCATATTTTAATTTATAGAATTTTATCATATTTATTTTATATTTTTGAATTTAAGTATTATTGTTGACTCGAGGCGGAAGCGAGTCAAGTTTTAATTACAAGACTGCCCCAAGCTTTTCTTTTCTTCTTCTTATTCTCCCCCGGCCTCTTCCTCCAAGCCGCCCGACCTTTTTCTTTTCTCCCCTTGCTCCGCCGGCGACCGCCCTCGCCACCGCCGACCACCTCCACCCTGGCGACCCCCTCACCATCGACTCTGCTTCACCTCCGCCCCTTCTTCCTTCCTTCTCTTCCTCCTTTGCTCTTTGTTTTTCCACTTACAGTCACCCACTGCTGCCTGCATGTGTCGCCGCCAGCCATCAATGCCGGCAACGACCTCTAGCGACCCTCTCCAGCCCTTCCCTCATCTTTTCCGACCATTCCTCGGCCTATGTGACGACATGCATGGCGACCTATACTGAAAACAAGGCTGCAACTTGCATGCATGTTCGCTGGCGACTAGCACCGTCACCGGCCAGTCGCGCATCACCTTTGGCCACGCAGTCCACCCCCTAGCCTACCACAACCATCCCTAGCCCTTCTCCCCACTCCTAGCCAACCCCACAGCTCATACGCCCTCACCTTAGCTAGCCACAACCCACAACTACCGCCGCCAGCAATTGACTATCGCCACCAGCCAGTGGTGCTCCAACCACGTCGAGCTACCCTTTCCCTTCTCAGTGTCGCCCTTGGAACGGCAGCCACAGCTGTCTTCTCCCTCCTCATGACACCGGCAATCACAGTTGTCGCCACCGTCGCCACGTAATCACCAACTTTGGTATAAAGATTTAATTTTTATTTCATTTTTATATGATTGATCATCATTAGCATGTACATCACTTCGGTAATATTCATAGATTTGATTGTGTACTAATTTTAGGGTTTTAAAATTATGTTGTTGCAATTATGAAAAATAATTGATTAGTTAATTAAAAATGAGGGCATGTCCATATTAAAGTTAATTAAGATCAGATAATTAGACTTGTGAATTACGCATCTAGTTTTAATGATTAAATTGTTATGATTGAGTATTAGTTTGATTATTAAAAAGAATTTTGATCTTTAATTAGTTAATGGATATGTTTAAATTACATAGTAACAAATTTGTGATGTTGATGACATGATAACCTAGGAATATAGATTTATATGACATGATTGTTAGGATTTGTTGGATTGATCAGGATATACATGCTTGCCCTAGTGTTGTTTGATTTTTCCATCATATCATTCATGCATCATATAGGAGTACATGGGCATTAGAATTTAATCCTGTTTGTGTAGGTTCGGTGTATGAGCTTGCCGCATAGGCACGATATGTAAAACCTATGACTCGAGTTAGGGTTTTATAGTCTAAACCGATGGGAAAACCGACTCGCACGTACCATGAGCGGGTGCACTTGCCAGCCAAAGCGGGCTCTGGATTAGTGAGCGGGTTGTTCCAATCCCAAGGGATCATGACAACTCCCGTTTTGAATTCCTTACACCTGGAGAAACATGGAGGTTTACGGGTACTGTTTAGTATAGCGCATGTCCGGACTTGTGGTTCAAAGGGTATTAAAGCCAACTGCCTGAGAGTACTCGGTCTTTGTGCTCAAGGCCAGGAGAATTATTGAGGAAAGGAGAGGGCTTAGGATGTACTAGTAGTCCCCAGAGACCAGAAAATGAAATGAGAAAATGTCGAGAGAGGCATCAGCATCAGCAGTGTAGTCATTTCGGGATGTTACCAGGTCTACAACCTAGTGGCTCCTCAGTAGGTGCCCTTCAGAGAGTTCTGGTGAAGTATATGGATGCTTTCTTTCATATGAGAGTTAGCTCCCATAGCTAGTTTGGTATTAGTTATATTTTTGGACCAGTAACACTCGTTTACTAACGTGTTTTTAAAATATATGTAGGTGATGAGCATGGGTTGGATGTGCCAGCCTGGACGGGGGAGCAGTGATGTATCTTGCACACACACAAGTCAGACGATAGAATGTTAATGTTTTGTTAATATTGTCATTATATTAAGAATGATGTGATGTAATGCAAGGTATGATAATATGATGTGATATGATATTTGCTTCAGTAGCATAATTTCCAATTGTGACATTTGAATACATATATTTTAGTAAATATGTTTAGATATTGAATACGTACAACGAATAAGGCCCAGATGGTTTGAGACCCAAGATTCATAATAACTTATGCAGCATATTAGAATTTTGTGTGAATGTCAATGCGTGATATATTTATATATGTTTATACATGTTGATTTGACAGGGTGGCCCTTAATTGCACTTTTAGGGGAGACTCTGTCTGTTTTATTTTACGAATTTTATTGATTTTATCGTAGTTATTTTAGAATGTAAACCGCTTGTCATATCATCCATGTAGTAGCATGTTAGGGTTTTTGTGCATTCATCTATGAAAAGCGATTGACATCTTCCATCTTGAGACGCCAAAAGTAGATTTACACAAATTGGGTTCAGGTTAGCTGACCCAACTGAGACCAGTGACATTCCAGTTCGGTTCCCAAACATGAACTGGAATTGAGGTGTTACAATTTTTGGTATCGGAGCGAGCTCTCGGTTGATTTATGTGGAAGATATTTTCATACGTGATATGTGTGCAAAGATTGCTCAAAGTCCAGGTGACAAGTATATACTTTTGTCCTTATGTCTTTGATTTACAGATTTCCCATCAGTGGGTAGTATGACAGTATTTTCAAGAATGGAACAGTGAGTAAGGGAAATCATGGTAAGAACTTGAGGTACACAAAACTGGGCTCCATCACCTCCTTCTCCCAGACAAGCTAGACCTACTCATGTTCACAGTGAGACGGTGTCTAGCCAATCTAGAACCACAGCCGCTGCTAAGAAATCCCAATGAGCCAGGCCCAGTAAGCCACCATAGCCAGAGACATCATAGTGGAAGCTGCGGCAGTGTTAGAAGCCGTCAAACTGAAACGGAGGCTGTCATTGCACAGTTGGCAGATGTACAAATGTAGATGCAACAGAGTCAAGAGGAATTCCGAATAGGATTAAGACAAATAGCTCTCATCGTAACACGAACAAAGAAGAGAATAGTTGTGGATGATGAGGTACGAGGGGATCCTGCAGTTCCCATGGGCCCTCCGCCACCGCCTCTTCCATCGCTACATCAGGGGACCACTCCTACAACAATTCCACCGGTCATCCCACTTCAAGTAGGAAGGGGTATAGAGGGTAGTAGACCTGGAGGAAATGACAGTGGACAGATAGGCACCCCATGGTTTGGTAATACTCTAGTAAGGGCAGTATTGCCATTTTTGCAATTCGAGATTGAAGAAGGATCAAACAAATCGGTAGGAGATAGAAATTTTGGATTATGGCAATATGAGCGGTTCAGTGAAGAATGGAGGACGCCCATTCACGGGAAAACTAGACACAGAAGAAGCTTTCTTGTGGATATCATTCGCGGTTGGCGTATTAGGAAGTATGACATGTCCGATGGAGCACCGCCTTGGATCAGAGAGGAATACGGATAACACCACCAGCAAGACCGTCCACTTCAGCACCACATGGGCTGTGAGGATGGACACAACCACAATTGCTGAAGCACTAGAGGATACGACAGACGTGACAGGTATATACGCATCCCAATTCAGATTTCAGATTTAGTGGATAGTTACGAGAGTAAAGCCTCCTTGATTTAAAATTTCGAGGATGAAATTTTTATAAGGAGGGAAGGATTGTAAAACCTATGACTCGAGTTAGGATTTTATAGTCTGAACTGGTCGGTTCGACCATTATTTTTAGTCGGGTCAATTTTAGAACACGTGTACCAAGCCAAGGCCGGTCATGTGCTATGAACCATGAGAGCCATGTGTGCCCAAGTATATGATGATAACATCAGTAAGACAATGGTAGAATGAGTTATCAGAATATATCAGAGTACGCCCAGATTTTCTTTATTTATTTTAGTATTAGATCGTAGAATTATTTTTAGGTCAAATAACGCATTAGGACGTGTTACAGGAAGTTTGGGTGGGTTATTAGTTATATAACATGTCATTATGATGTTATGGTGTATATTATGTTTTATGAGATTTTCCCAATTTTTCTAGATTTTTTAAGGAATTATTACGAGTTAGTGTTATTTTTAACTCGAGTCGGAGTCGAGTCAAGTTTTAATTACGAGACTACCCTTGACCTTCTCCCCAACCACTCATCTTCTCCCCTAACCACTCGTCTTCTCTACCCCCCCCTCGACACCTTTTATATACCAAACCCTAAACGCCACCCCTTTACCTGTCGCCGCCCTGCCGCTGATCGACACCATTGAACCCTGCCATGCCGTCGTCGTGCCACCATGAGCACCTCCAGCTTTCGCTTGGCCTCCATAACGCAAGCGAACCCAGCCTTTGCGCTGCACTCCCATCGCTGATTCAGCCACTGGTGATCATCGTCGCCACTATCCAATCGCCACCTCAATGTTGCCGACCTTCTGATGACCTTTCCTGACTGGACTAGAGCCAAGTGCCACCCATCTAGGCCGGATCTTCTACTGAACTCATCCAGTCGAACCTATCAAACTTCAAAGGCCGACGGGTGCCGAATTCGAGTCTTGAGCCACGCGACGAAACCCTAGTTGTTGCCGATTGTCAATGACGCAATGTATAATTACCTCCGATTTAATTATTTAAAATTGATGATTGTTAACATAACACGGTAGGATTGAGGAATTGATTTGTTAGATATTTTTATTGTAAACAAAAATATAAATTTGCTTGATTGAAGTGTACTAAAATGAATGCTAAGGAACTAATTAGGTAAACTAAGTAATTATCGTAATCTAATGTATCGTAGCATAGTAAAACTTATGTGATTGATGTATGATGTGGTGTGTGCATGCTATAGGATGTTTGATGTATCATTCAGTTAGTGGTGTGGTGTAGCTTCTAGATTTGATGTGTAAGTACGAAGTAGGAGTTCGCCGCCTAGGCACGTGGATGGCGAGTTTTCGGCAACCGATGGGATGGTAGTGGTATGGAGTACCATTGGCGCCGGCTTGGCGAGCTCGACCCAATGGTGGTGATGGTGAGGACGGTAGTGGCGACGATGACCACCGACGGCAGTGACGAGTTCGACCGAGGCAGTCGATCGCTTCGATCGGACCCACGACCGGCCTTAGCGGGTGCGCTAGGGAGGAGGAAATGTTGGGGAGGTCGAGGGAGGTCGTCGGGTCACGTCGGCGAATCGACTCGGGGAACGTCACGCGTTCATGGGGCGATTCCGGCATCCTAGCGGCTAGACAGTGGCTGGGGTTGGTCGAGGCGGCAAGGCGACAAACACGGGAGTGAAGGTGGCGGTGATCAAGGGTTTGGAGTGAGGAAAGTGTCGGAAGGGAGAAGAAATACTTCGGTGGCAAACTTGTAAATAAGTATTGACTCAACTCCTACTCGAGTAAAAAATAATAACTAGCTCCTAATAATCTCAAAAAAAGACAGAAAAATATGGGAAAATTCCATAAAATATATTACACACCATAACACCACAATGACATGTTCTATAACCAATAGCCCACCTAAATTGCCCTATAACGCGTCCTAATATATTATTCGGCCTAAAACTATTTCTACAATCAAATACATAAAAAATACTTCATATTTTCATATATTCTGATAACTCATTTCTCACTATCTTTTCAATGTTATCATCGTATATTCAAATACACTTGACCCTCATCGCTCATAACTCACGGTTGGCCTCGACTCAGCACACGATTCATAAAATTGACTCGACTCGAACCGACGGTTAAACCAACCGGTTTGGTAATGTAAAACTCTGACTCGAGTCACGGATTTTACAGTTAAGGCCAATATGGTGTCGATTGGTGGACATCGAAATTATTGAGCCTAATTTGATTTAACAAATTTTTAAGAGGCATCTCAAATACATGATTCTAAATCAACAAAACCTTATATATAATTTTAAAATATTTGATATTTAAGTGTGTAGAAAACTGTTAAAGCTTTCGTAGCTAAATAATTCAACAGATGTCATTAATGACTAGAGTATGACGGGACTAAGATCTAAATATGTAGATAAGTGTAGAAGAGTCTCAAGAGAAAAGAAAACAACGTATTTCCGTGGCTGACAAAGTCGTGGGTGAAAAGACCCCTTCCCTCCGCGGTTTAGAAACATCAATGTTGTGTAAGTTTTTTTTAGTGGTATTTGATTATTTTAGTTTAAGTACTAATCAAGTAATTTATTAATTTACCCGGCATTGTTTCTTATCAGAGGGCAGGACATAGTGATGCAGTGATGCAGCTACGACCACACAATGCCCAGGGAAGATGTTGAGGCATATCATGCTTCTTTACTCGCTCATTTTCCTCAAGTTGATCCATGTATGTTCAAGCTAAGCTGTAAATTGGAATGCATATATATTATAGCTGTAGCCTTAAATACACTTTAAAAATTTCCTTTCTTCTCTAATTTATGAATGATTGTTGGCATATAAGAAAGGCGTTTTGGCATGACCCATAAAAATTGCCGTCATATGAAATTAGTTGAAAAAATGTTACTTCTTACAAAAGATAAGCCCAAAGATTTTTTACATTTGGTGCAATTCGGCTTCTTCAAAAAACTAGTACATAATGATCCTTTATTTCTGTGTAGTTTAATCCTTCACCAAACCCTATATTTATGTATAATCTTATTTTCTATTTAGCAAGACTTTCATTTGATTTAATAGAATCTCCTTCAAACAATACCTGGAACATAGTTTTGGATTGGCTATATATTCAATTAGACTATATCTTTGCATCTTTTCTAATTGATTCTTTATTAGACAAATTTAATTGACTTAAATTTTATTTGATTTGGTAAAGATGAAACCTTGAACGATCTCCCTTATGCCGTATAATTCTACGTATGAGGAAAATTAAGTGAGCTACACCTCAAATGGCATAAATGAGCTACAATATTTAATTTAATAAAATTTTATACATATGAAAAGTAAATTTATTAAGTTATGAGGTCAATAAAATTTTATATTTTATTTAAAATTAGTATAACTTATTTTTAGATTTTAAAAAATATACTTATGAATAGATATTTTAAAATTAATTTTATTATAATTATTTTGATAATCAAAATAGAAACAGCCGAATCGTTATAATGAGCTTGAAAATTTACAAATATTATTATTATTTATTTTTATATTTTTTGAGTATCGGATGTCTTGTCCAATAGGGTGCAGGGCCCACATGCCACATTCGAGCCGGCTCTATTAAAAAATTCTACGAATTAAGACCAAGTCCAGGCACAAGCAAGACGTGATCCCCATCACGGACGCCGTCCACTTCTCTCCTCTTTTTTCTAATCCATTTAAACATGGAAAAAACACACTAATCATCTCCTTAATCACCACTAACCAACCTAATCGCCAATCCTTAATCACCCACAAATGATCCCACACACCCCCATCCCCTTTCTTAATCAATAACCACCTTGTAACAAAACAAAACCACCCCATCAACACGCTTAATAAACACTGAAGAATGATGATTTGCTGTAATAAGGTCCAGTTAATTTCAATCAAATCACTCACTCATTAAATTTAATGTTTTGTCACAATTTTATTATTTTAAAAATAAATGGGTCATCTTATTTCATTGGTCTTACAGCCCATATTTGATGCAGATTATTATTTATAAAATAAAATGAAACACTAACTACCTTCTTAATCACAAACCAAACCCATCCCCAATCCTTAATCACTCACAAATCCAACATCACCACCCCTAATCACCCAAATTATCACTAAACAAAAAACCCACCCCATAAACGCGTTTAATGAACCAAGAATCTAATATTAATAATAATTATTAATTCATTAATTTTTCCCAACCGCCCAAAATTTCCGTCGTCGAACTTGATCGTCTTTCTCCGCAATCCCCGCCTCCAAATCCTCCGAACTCCGATCCGCAACACCGCTGGAATCGATCCGAACTTGATCAAGATCCAAACTTTCTGCAAGAACGGGTCCCCAAATACGTGGAAGGAGTAAACTTTCGAAGGATTTGATCCAGGATTCGATCGAAATCGGTGCGAGATGAGCAAGGACGGGGAGCAGGTGAAGCTCGACGAGCAGCAGATCGGCGAGCTCCGGGAGATATTCCGGTCGTTCGACCGGAACAACGACGGCAGCCTGACGCAGTTGGAGCTCGGGTCGCTGCTCCGGTCGCTCGGCCTCAAGCCCAGCGCCGAGCAGCTCGACGCGCTGATTGGGAAGGCCGACACGAACAGCAACGGGCTCGTGGAGTTCTCGGAGTTCGTCGCGCTGGTGGCGCCGGAGTTGCTGCCGGCGAGGTCGCCGTACACGGAGGAGCAGCTACGGCGGCTGTTCCGGCTGTTCGACCGGGATGGGAACGGGTACATCACCGCGGCCGAGCTCGCCCACTCCATGGCCAAGCTCGGCCATGCGCTCACCGTCGAGGAGCTCACCGGGATGATCCGGGAGGCCGACACCGACGGCGACGGGCGGATCAATTTCTCCGAGTTCGCTCAGGCCATCACCTCCGCTGCCTTTGACAACGCCTGGTCGTGAAGTCGCCGGCGTCTTCTTCTTCTCCGGTGAGTGCGTCTCTTTTCGGATTGGTTTCTGCTTTGATGTCTGCACTGCGAATTGGAAAGGTTTTGATGCAAAGAGAAGGACAAAGATTGGACCTTTGATCAATCATGTGTTGTGTACACAAAGGAAGCTGTTTTCTTGTTCAATTGGCAATTGTGCAAGCAAAAATGATGAAAGATGATATTATTAATGGTGGGAAATTTGATGAATGGAATATATTTTTTTCTTTATTTGTGGCTTTTTATTGTTTGGTTTTGGATGATGTTTGTCTTGTTGCTTGGTTGTGAGGATTGAGAAAGGAATGAATTTATGGAGTTAAGGAGTAGGGACACCATTTGTCAGACGGTTTTTGTTGAGGGTGAAGGGACACCATTTGTCAGAAGGTTTTTGTTGAGGGTGAAACATGGTTTGTCTTGTTTAGTTAGCTGCCTTGATGCTCAATTGTCTGATTCCTCGTTTTTGGAGTTGCATTTGATCTGCTTTCCTTTTTGATTTGGGCTACTCCATACAAGTAAAATGGTAGGCCATGTAGATTTTCACAATTCCATGTTTGAAGTGATGAAACAGTAGGCAACAGATTCAATTCATTAATTTGATTTTTTTATGGTCATGTTCTTCATCAGCATTAGGTAATTGAGAGAGAGATGTAAATGGTAGTCCATGTAGATTCACAATCTCATGTACTTTGAAGTGATGAAGCAGTGGGCAACACCCTGATTTCCTGAGCTGGATCAGCTACTTGAGTTTATTAATGTGTTTTTTGACTGCATTGGATAATTGAGAAAAGAGATTGGAGCCAACTTTACTTCCATTTAGCCTTCCCTTGCCTATTTGTTATACTCTAAATACCTTTCTGACTTCCCTCCTATATGTGAAAAGTGAAAATGTGGTGTGGGCCTATTAGGAAAAGCTGCAGTACCGATTGATACACCTTGCAGCAAAATCATCCTTGAAGATACTCTGGTCCCTTGATATTATTGCTCTTCAGCTCTTCTAATTCCAACTGAAACATAGAGGAAACAATCAATCATTAATTTTTCTTTGTTTCGAATGCGCTAACTTCGTTGTTTTGGATAGCAGAAGCGCAGACTGGTTTGAGGTTGGTCCATCCGTGGGACATCTTTAGTTTTATCGTCAAGGACTGTGCAGCAATATATGATGAAACTCAGGCTATGGTCCTCTTTTGGCCGGCTCTTTATAATTGGAATGTTTTCACGCACACCCCCTCCCCACCACCACCGCAGAGATGCTCCAATTGTCCAATCATGGTTAGATTTTCTTTTCAGATGGAAAAATTTCTTGGAGCATGCTTATTTCTCAGTGAGGGGATGTTCCAGAAACAAGGTGAGGACATTAAACAGTCGAATATTATTTTTTTATTCTTCTTGCCTCAGAAGGAACCAATCTTTTTGATGTAAATGGTGGCTGCTTGCTGCAGCAGCAATTGGTCCCCGAACAACATATAAAGGAAAATTACTTTAACCCAACCTGAATAAAACAGTTGCCCCCTTCTTCCCTTCCTATATCCTTGGTCTTTACTGCTGAGATACGATAGCTGAGGTTTGCTTGTGTTGTGTGAAGTAGCTACCAGAAAGGCCAAGTTGCCTTTCTTTAGTCTGGAGTCTGGACTCTTGTCATTGAACACTTGCCATGTTATCTTAAATTAATTGATGCATGCCACCAAGCATATAACGACACTACAATCATCAGTGTCGCTCTTATCCCCTTCATTTTTCCATTCATTTAAGTGTTTTTGTATAATGAAACTTGGTCCACAGCTCATGCATGTACGAACATATTTTCTTCCTTATCCTCTTTTATGAAGTGTTTTTGTTGATGAAACTTGGTCCATCCTTGAATGCATTTATTTTCTTCTTGGCTGTTGATGACATGTTCATATTCATTTATACCCGAAATCTAAATTATATTGCATTTAGATAGAGAACAACACTTCAAAACTCATTTTCGTCCAATTTCTTTCTTTTTCTTGAGAGAAAAAAAAAACCTTTCTTTTTAGCTTGTGTAACTGTGTTGGTGGGATCTATGGTTGAGGAATGGTATGGGATGAAAGATTGCTAGTGACCTTGTGGTTATTATTAGCATCAATTCTAATGAGAGTTGTTTTCTTGTACATTCAGGCATGCTTACCGCTAAAGAACATCCAAAAGCAAAATATTTAGTGAATCATTTATTTGCAGCAAACCAAGGCACCAATGTGGTTTCCTTTTTTTAATTCCGTTCCTTCATAAAAGTCTTTACTTCTCGACATACTGAGCTCTACATATTTTTGTACAGTCAAAAGGGTTCGATTATGTAAAAGATGAGATCACTATATAAAAAACCACCGGCAAATTCAGTGTGCTCTTGAAAGGAAAAAATATATATTTAGGTTCATGACGCGTGACGGTGCCTATATGCATCTGAGTTTAATTTTTCCTACTTAGTTGTTAGTCTTGTTTTCACCATTTTAATGTAGCTATTTAAGTTATTATGTTGTTGCCGGTAAGACTTTAAAATTTTAAAATCCCAGAAGATTATTAATCTGGGAATTTGTTGTAGAATAAGGAAAACTATAGTTGCAAAAATTGGCCGCTTTCGAGTGGAATTGATTGATCTTACTCGGCTAGGTACAAAATCAAATCAAAATGAGGCCGGATTGTTTGGCAAAAAATGGACCAGTAATCAGCCGATTTAGGCCGCAATTGAATTGAGCCAGTTTGAGCCTATTCTCACCCCCTGAGTCGATAATGGCAAGAATTAGCCAATTCAAGCCTGGGGAGAGACAAGGCGAGGGAGTTGGCGGGGCAGCGTGGGACAGGCCAAGGGCAGGCCGCAAGGGACTGGGCAGGGGGCGGGAGACAGGGGCAACAGCCGTGAGTTGATCAGGGTTGGTTTGTTACAAAGGTACGACGGTGGCCGTGAGCCAATCAGGGTTGGTCGAGTGGCTCCCGTCCATCTGGAGGCTAGGCGGTGGTCGGGAAGGCTAGGGGAACGACTCAGTGATACTTCGACAAAAGCAACAGCGGTGCGGCAATCAGAGGAGGCATCGACAGCGTGAATCAGGGTGACGACTAGGGTTGGGTGAGAAAAGTCGGGGTGATGGTTTTGGGTAACACTCTCATAAATAAAAGTTGACTCAACTCCAACCTAAGTAAAAAATAATAACTAATACGTAATAAATTAAAAAAAACCAAAAAATATAAAAAATCCTATAAAATATAATACACTCCATAACATTAAAATGACATGTTATATAACTAATAACTCATCTAAATTAATTACAGTTTTTGACCTATTCAATTTAATCGATTTTTGTTTAATTTTTTATAAATCGGTCCTATTCAATGAATCTTTTCATTCCAATTTAACGTTCGATTCCAATTTTTGCAACTACTAGGGAAACTAATTTTCAAGATGATTTCAATTATCAATTGTTCTCAATTACAAGAAAGCAATTGATTAAAATATCTAATTTTATACTGAAAATATTTGAAATCATTTAAAGTTGTACTTTTGATTTGTATTAGTTATATGTAATATAATCAATTATTAATAAATTGACAAGTTCAAATTTAAATAAAAGAAAAAGATTGGTGTGGGACCCCACGTCACTCTATCAAAATTTTATTATTTATAATTACATAAATCATGATTATAATTTTAAATTCACACCCTTTCTATCTTATTGATATTGCATTCATGGTTTTAAATGAATAAGAAGATATCTTTAACCATAATTTTTTTAATATTCACATTTAATTATAGTTAGATGATTTTTTTTTTTTTGCTTTCATCTTTTTCTTGTGCACGGTTTATTCTAGACGAGTACCTAATATTTTATTAATAATAAACTCAAAATATAGGTAATATTCTCAACAAAAATCTTTTAATAAAGATAAACTCAAAATATTTTATATGTAAATATCAATTTTTATTCATCATTAACTTTAAATATTATTAATATATACTTTAAAAATAAATATTAAGTGTCTAGTAAATATTTAAAATATAAATTTTATTATGTCAATTATATATGTATATGGACAAAAAAAATTATATTACAAAGAATAGATTATTAATTTCACGTGTAAAGTGGTGTAATAATTAATAATTATTAAAAAGAAACAACCGCAAAACCCAACAAGACAAGGCTTCCAACCCAAGCCCCGGCCACCCTCTCTCTACATTCCGGCGAGGAGAGAGAAGCGCCGCCGCCGCCGCCGCCGCCAATGCAGCGGCCGTCCCTCGGCTCGCCGGTGGGCCTCCACTACCCCGACCGCCACCGCCGCGACGACCATCCGGTGGCAGCCTACTCAGATGATGGCAAGCCGGAGAAGTCCGTCCCGATTCCGATCATTTGAGGTTGATTTTGATTCAATTTCGTACAGATTTGCTCGCAGCCAGTACTGCCTCCGTCGTCCGAGGTTCGGTCCGGTTAATATCGGTGGAGAAGGGGAGGTGGTGGCGATCGGGGGCCACGGGAGCTTGCACCATCTCTCCAAGCTCTCGTCTCGGCCAAGGAAATTCGGCAAGTCCTCCTGAGCTGCCCTGCTTGAAACCTTCTCCTTCACAACCACCCTTCCTAACCTCCTCCGGCCGCCGCTGCCTGCGGCGAAGAAGCGGCGCCGGGAAATGTTGATTTCATGATTCAACTCAATTGATTACTGTTCTTGGTTGATTGCATTCGAAAGACTTTTTTTTGCTAATTAAGATTTAAGAGGAGGATTAGTCAGTGATTAGTGAGATTGCATGGCCCTAATCTTTGGGCCCATTTTTATGATATTTGTTGTTGGTTTCTTGTTTGCTCTGCGTTTGATGGAGTGATGAATGGTGAATGGGGATGCTCTATGACAAATGATTATGTGGATTAAGGTGTGTTGCTGGCTCTTAATGTCCTTCTGAGGTTGACTTTAATTCTAAATTAAAATAGTATATGGTTGAGGTTTGGGTGCCATGTTGGATTTTTATTTTAAAACATCTAATTAAACTATAATTTTAAATTCTTCAAATTTATTTATAATTTTAAATATTGTAGGTATATATTTTGGTGAATCGGGTCTAATTAAGGTAAAATTTTCGAATGTTTTATTAGATGTTAAAGATTATTTTTTCTGATAAATATTTAATAAAACACAATGATTTTTAAAAATACAGATTTTATCAATTAAAAAGTTAAATACAAATCAAAATAGTATGAAAGATAATTCATAACAAATTTTGATATATTTTTGTCGGATGTTCCTTGTAATCCAGATTCGCTACTTGTTCTTTTTTTCTCTAATACAGACTCACTTTATTCATTTTATTTTGGGGGGAAAAACTATATTTTTTCATCTTATATAAAGTATATTTTAGTGCTTTTTTATCAAATAAAAAGGAGAAAATTTTTTATATAATGAGGTGCGGGCAAAATTAAGTATAATTATAAAAAAATAAAGTTTTGTTATAATTATAAAAATACCCACTTAATTAAAAAATAACTCTTTTAAAAGATAGCTAATAACAAGGCGCCCAAATCAGGCTTTAGGGTGGTCAAAAGTGGTTTTGCTTGGCCACCTTAAAACTTTTTTATTTAAAAATGGTTGGCATTGCCTTTGTCTGCCATTTTAATTTTTTAAAAATAAATTAAGGCTGGCGATCAAATCCCAGCCACCAAGCCACCAATCTAAGGCAACTGTTTATCTCTATTAAAGTTTTTTTATAATTTTTTAGCTGAATTTATTTAAAATATTTTAAGTAAGAGTACTTTAAATTATATATATATATATATATATATATATATATATATATATTAGTAATTAGACTTGATTTCCCACGAGGTGATCTATAAAACTATGCTCCTTTTGTTTTGTTGAAGTAAGAGTACTTTAAAAAATATATATATATATATATATATATATATATATATATATATATATATAGTAATTAGACCTAATTTCCCATGAGGTGATCTAGAAAACTATGCTCTTTTTGTTTTGGTACGTTCCTTTGTTGGGCCTTTTAAAACCCCCTAAAAGAGACTTATAATAAGTATCACAGATTTCTCTTAATTTAAATGTTAACTTAAAGTATAAAACTTTTTCATTATTCTATATACAACTCAACAAGATCATTCACGATCAATGTGAAATAAACCCAACATCTAGTACTTACAAAATTATCTTTAACCTTTTGTTATCGGTTCCATGAATCTCTATTTTGATTTATTAATCCCTATAAATATGCAATTGCTACACGTACAAATTACAATGTATTTAGCAAAAAATGTATTATGAACTTCTTTGAAATAGCCAAATACTAAACGAGCAGTTCAAAACATTCAGATAACGTCATGTCACTGATCAAAGCGCATATCACATTAAATTAAACGGTGCGTAATCAATGGAGTTTGGAATGATATAATTAGAGCTGCTCAAATTCAATGTTGTGAAGATAAATTTTGGCCACGTTCCTTCGCTGCACTCTTAAACGGCCACAAAACTTCATCCATTTGCGTTAACATCCAAACAGGATTAAGCATAAATATAGGTTTACGTATAGTCAATGAAATGTATGCGGATGATATATACATTGTGATAATTGAATAAACATTATTGGGTATGATTTATATATAATGATACGTTTAAGTGGATGATTTGCATATGAATACTTAGCGGAGATGCTCCGCTCCATCCATGGGTAGAGACTTAAGAAAACAAAGAAATTTCAGGGCATTTTGTTGCATCAGTTTTTTCAGAGCAAACCAAAAAGATGTTTATTTGGTAAGCAAAAGACTTTCAGATACTCAACAGGAAAGAAACATCACAAGGTTAAAAAACAAGCCTCTTTGATTTGATTTCACAGGTACTAACACAAAATAGCCAACAGAGGATGTGCATTTCATCGTTTCCATGCAGGTCTCAATGAATAGACAGATGCAGCAATCGAAAAGCAGATCATATAGCTTACGAAACAATGAACAAAAAGTTCAACATCCCATGACCAAGACGTTCGTTTCCAGATGTGTATTAAACGCAAGTCATAATATACTCAGTAATAAAAACAAATATGCACATTGCTAATCTCGTATAGAAGCCAGTTTTCCGGCCGAGAAGTGTATTTACAACTCGTGGTTAGGTCAAAGGATTGCTTGTTCGGTTGGAGGAGATTTTAAGAACGACAGGAACAGGATCGATAGCGGCTCATCTTTTACTGGTTTCCTGGGTTGTGAACCTGAGGAGATTCATCCACCATGCCCCTTTTTTGTTCTTCCTCAGCCATAACTTTCTCCTTTGTTTTCGAACCTACACCTCCGGCTGCTTTGGTGGCCTTGCTAAACGCTCCGGCTGCCCAAGAAGCGCCGGTGAGCACATAACGGTTCTTGAGAATGGCAGAACCTGCGGCGCTAACCGTCTGTTCTGCGGCCGCAAAAGCCGTTTCCCTGACTTAATCATTAACAGCGGATGTCCCCATGCTTATTTTTTCAGACAGACCAATTTTCTGATCCAGTGTGACAACTTAAGCAGTTGCAGTTGAAGTAAACTGAATCTGCTCATCGAAGGCTTTTGCTTTGTTGAGTGCGTCTTTCCCCAAAATGAACCCCTTGGCAAGCATACTCGGGCAACATCTTCGGCCTTATAAACAGCAGATCCAGCACCAGTAGCCATGGGGCTTCCCTGTAAAAACGAGGTACATCAGATTCCTAATATTACAGAATGCATGATGTATATCAATGCATGTAAGATTCCTAATATTGGATGGTGAAGATGAAGAAATTGTGGGGAGCTGGTAATCAGGAGCTGGAGTTGTCATGACAGACACATCAACTTTAGTTGCTCCCTGCATTTAAAACACAATCCAAACGATGATAATGAGTAAAAAAAGAATTGTGTCACATGAAAACACCAATAATTTGTAAGAGACAAAGATGTTATCCATTAAAATGGTCACAATGCCATGAAAGTCATATCCTTAACCAGTTCAGCAAAAGCAGGTTTTCACCTTCACTTCGTTCTAAAAATGATAGAAACAAAAGTTACTCCAGAATATCAACTAAATGATTTTAAGAGGAGATAGTGCACATGCTTTCATGCTTCCGACGAAAATTTTGTTTCTGAAGATAGAAAAACTTGGTGCTTAATCTTCATGCAGTTAACAAGCCTCCTCTCATCTCTCCATCTACATTACACCAATATGAAAATGGAAAATACAGTACCAAGTTTAAGTATGAAGGCCTTACCGAGAGAAGCTGAGCAGTCTCTGCACCCTGAGGATCCTTTACATATGCAAGTTGAGACCGCTCATTATCACTGTCATCAAATATCAAAACTGTCAAATTCTAATTCAACCTATAATGAAGAGGAAGGTAACTATTTTTCCCTCACAAACCTTTTCAATTCAACATGTTCAATATCACCAGAAAATGAAAGAACTCCTTGATATCTTTCTCCGTTGCGCTCAAGGATAAATTGCTGACCTAGACCGTCTTCATCTGTAACATCAAATGTGAAAATAATATATCTGAAGCTTTTAAACTTCATCAAAGCCAAGTGCTTTGAGAAAAAAGTGTATTAAAAAAAACAAAGATGAACTCATGAATTAAGAAGCAGTCTTAGAAATCTAATAGCATGAGCACGAAAAGAGGGCTTCACAGATAGCAATGGTAAAACTCCAGTCTTAATTTCTCTTGGGATTGTGATCTAATATTTATCCAAACCCAGTTCCCGAAATCAATATACATTTCCTCACACAAAAACACCAAGATCAATCTAATTTTGATGCGAGTGCAACAACTATTGGGCTAAGTTAAATACAACCCCTTCCTAAAGCATCATCCAAATATGAGTGTTACAATGTTGTGCTCTTATGTTTATTACAAGATACAGTTTCAAGGATCCAACCAAGTTCGTCAATCATAATACCATTAAAAAAAACCCACTCATTATTAGAAACCCAACCAATAAAACTAAAAACCATTCCGCGAATTATCATTAGCAACAAGATCAGTCAATCCATTATACAAGTGGGCACTCCATAGCAAATACAACGTGAACAAAAGAACAAATAGTATCAACAACCAACCAAGTTCAGAGGTTAAACGCAAGAGAAAGAAGAGTAACATGCAAATCAATAAGACCCATCAAAGCAAATCATTATATGAAAAGTAGAGTTGATCCGTAGGAGGAAACAGGTAGGAGACGAGATTGAGAAGGAGAAGGGAGATGGAAGCGACGAGTGCCCCCTACTACGTAAAGGAAGAGGGAAGCAGTTTTAACACTGACACGTAAAAAATGGATGGATGGGGAAAAAATTTACCTCTGAACTTATATCATTATATCATTATATATTTCCAAATTTACCTTTTTTATACTTTGGCAAAAAAATAAAAAAAGAGAAAAATTTGTCTGCATGGCAACGTGAGCCCTTTAATTATAAGATTTATTGGATTATGAGAATAATTTTGTAATCATAAAAAATACACCTATTGAATGAATAGCTTTTTAAACCTTCTAAAAAATTATACCATAAAATACATTTTTTATAATTAGAACAAAAATTTATGATAATGTTTTTTTGATATTTTATTCAAAATTTTATGTCACACCCAAACACCCCATTAAATAAAAGTATTAAAGATAACTCATCATATTTTTTCGCTGGCTAATAATATTGAAAAACCCTTCCTTCCCCTTCTCCAATTAACCCTTTTGATACATTTTGAGTGTTGAAAAAAATTCTTTTATACATAGAAATTTCAAAACAATTCAATCCAGAATAATCTGATTTATATTTGTTGATTATATTTTTCTGGGAAAAAAAATTTACTGAGTCTGATTTGATATCTCCATGCGGAGATATTTTGTATGTATATTTTTGCAAAAGTGTGAGCATAAAATAAAATATTCGGGTGCAAAAATAATATAAAGAGTGTGTACGTAATTCAACATATTTATAACACATTTATAAAAGCAGGATGTAATTTTTCCAAATAAAATTTAGTAAGTTTTCACTTTTAAAATTATAATTTTGTTTTATAATATAATTATATTAAAAATATTACCTTTATCTTTTCTAATGATCGTTAGAAAACTGTTTATCTTAACGCAATGAGCGATAATCAGCCGTCGATTATTTCTATTTTAATTCAAATAATCTTTAACAAATACCTCATTTCCTCTTCTTAAATCTTATTAATGGCCATTAATTTTCTTATTAATGGTAATGACACCATGGAAAGGACCGTCGTACCCCTTGGCTGGAACTTTGGACGAGCCGCCGTTGGTGGGCATTTCCAGGAGCGTAGCCAAGACGGCGTAGCCAGAAAATTGTCTCCAAAATCCAACGCCTTATCCAACCCCGCCCCGCCATTTCCTACCTTGGGCAACACCTCCACTCCGAGCAGTTCGCGTCGGAGATCACCGGAATGACGCCGGCGACTGCCGTCGGAGCATTTTATGGCCTTACCCGCGGCGACAGCACCCCCTCGAGCTTCCACCCGTTTGGCTTCTGCTTCTCTCGCCACTTCCAGGTTGCTTGTGTCGCGGCAGCCACTGGGGAGGTCTCTGAAGCAAGCCCGGAGATTCCCGTCGTTTAGAGCTAGTTTTCTATCTGGAAAGGAGGATTTCGAGGTCGGGAGATTCATCGGGAGCTATGGTTTCATGAATGTGACGAGGTGATGTGAGCTTTCGAGGTTCTTACATGTTTGCTGGCTAACTTTTTGATTGAATGTGTAGGATAGCTGGAAAGACTACCATATAAAATTTTATATAAAATCTGAAGAAATTTTTTCTGTAGTTGTTGATGTTGTATAAAAAGTGACAGTACTCACTCATAAAGAGGTTTTTGGCGGTTGTAATTATGGGTAGTTTTGTTCAAGCATTTGAAAAATAACAATAAAAGGGATAACCTTTTTATTTTATATTATTTGCTGAAGGTTTTCAAGAGTGCATCTATACTACTTTCTCTTTTACCGAAGTTCTGCCAAACATGTTTTTAAATGATTATTGTTACAGTTTTATACTTTTCTAACAAACATGCTCTTAGTGCTGAACTAGTAATTTTCTTTTTCTTGCTGTAGCTATTCGAATGTTCAGTCTGGTGGGTTTTATGGGATGGAAGGATTTGGGGAGTCTGATGCTGATTATTCTTTGAATGATACTGAGAGGTTGAGGGTGCAAGATGTGGGGGAGGGGCAAGTGAAAATCAGGTATTGTTACTGGCTTCTCGATGTTGTCATTATTCCCTTTTTCTTGGTGCTAACATTTCTTATGGCAGTCTTGTTACAGATTGTATGACGGAAGAGTGGCTAGCGGGCCACTTAGGGGAGCTCGTGTCATTTTCAAGGTTCATTGTTATATCCTTGTTGAAATTTATTTTTTTACTGAGAAATATTTTCTTTATTTTTTTCAATTGTATGAGAAATATTTTTAGTTTCTTTTTCAGTAAAGGTAAGTTTAGTAAAAGTTGTTTGATATTAGCTTGGTGATTTCGCCTCTAAATCTAAACCATTCTTGGTCTCCCAAGGTGTATCCAGGCCAACGAGCTGGTGGTACAGAGGCAGATATGATGGCTGCAAATGAGCTAGGTGCCCATGCCTTTCTCCAAGTAATGCTCTAAATATTGTAGACTGTGATTGAAATGTAGTCCAAATTTGGGATCTACTTGATATTCCAAAAGAGAAATTTTTATAATCGGCTAATGAAAGACGTATCTAATAATGCTGCTAAATTGGTTATTTGATGCCATGTCAAAGTGTTGCATTGTGGAAAGTGGTTGTATCAAATTGTCTAAAAGATTCGATAATGATCTTCATCCTGTTTCATCAATCATTGTTATCATTTCGACTAGAGGTGCTAAACAATTTAGTTGTCAGGTGCTTTTTGACTTTTGCTTGTCTTTCTGAACATCCTCAGCAACTCAGGTTGATATAGCTTTAATTGACACTTGCAAATTCATTTTAATAGAAACAAGGTTCAACACTAATTAAATGCTACACATAGTTGGTTTCAACTGAGATGACTCTTCCAGGGCCTAAGGCCAAGTAGGGCTGGGCTGTCTTCACTCTTTAGCTGTCCATAACAAAAACAACTGTATTAGACACTGAAAAATCCCAAGGATGTCCTCAATTGTGGATAAGCTGCTAATAGTATGGTTAGCTTTTGTTGTTTGACAATTTACGAAAGAAACTTGTGGTCTGACACTCAAAAGCAGTATAATAATAATAGTCTTCTGAACGTAGCCAACATTCATCAAGTTGGCAGTTTATCTTATGCTTGATTTTGTGGTTCCGCTTGTAAATTTTGCGACTTTCCTTTTTCAAAAGTCAAGGTTGATCCGAATCTATATTGCATGACATGACTGATCTTCTATCCGAAATTAGGATTATTGTTTATCTTCTCCTCTCGATAAGTATTGTTGTTTAATTGTTTGCACACTCCCAATAGTGGTTCCATAGAGACTTATGGCTATTGGTAAGATAGTACTGAATTGAAACCATGCTTTATTATGAAAACCATCATCAAATAAAATGGTATTTTGAAAGACGCTGTTGTTGCAGTCCTGCAGATAGCAATGAATGGTGATGTTTTCTCAGACCATCAAAATTTGCCATCAGAAATATCATGCTTTCTATAGTCTAAGGAGTGTTTCTCCTTTATTCTCAAGTTGTTTCATTTCCTTTTGACAGAGATCAATGGCGATGATCCATTTCGATTATGAGTTTTACTTCACGAGCTCGAACATTTCATGCTTTTGTTTGCATCTTAGACATTTTATAGAGAAAATGTTGTCTATCAGTCATGCTTGGAGACTGTTCCCTGTATTGTCTTTGATTATTATATAATGTTAAATGGCAGAGTGATCCTAAAAATATGTGTCAGAACATTCAGATACTCGTGGGTGGTTTTGAAACAACAACAGGGGAACAGGTAATACTGGAAATTTTTGGTGTTGACTTGAACTAGACTGATGTAGGCTTAATAGGTCCCATGTTTGCTTGCAGTGGCTTGCTTTCCGAAATGATGGATTATATAGCGCTGCCGACTATGCAAAAGTTTCTAGTGAAGTAGTTGCTAAGGATGCTGCACTTGGTGAAGAAAGGTTTTGGAATCCTTTTGAGCGAGAGCTGAATCTTAAAAGGAAACAAATGTTTGTAATCAAGCTTTTCGAGGAGCTATGACTGGTCTAGCTTACATGCATGATCGTGGCAGATTACACCAGAGTCTTGGACCTGCTTCTGTTGTACTCAAGTAAGGTTTTAATCAAGTCATTATTTGTAAATTTGTACTTAGAGGTACAGTAGGCTGTCTCAAGA
Organism: Piper betle; assembly: GCA_033002965.1. Taxonomy (NCBI): domain Eukaryota; kingdom Viridiplantae; phylum Streptophyta; class Magnoliopsida; order Piperales; family Piperaceae; genus Piper; species Piper betle. The sequence continues at coordinate 12,269 of JAURVB010006472.1, read as the reverse complement.
TAGCTGTACCTGTACTTTCATCTTCTTATGATACTTATCTCTTCAATCTCAAAACTCTGGCTTCGTAAGTGAACTTGCAGAAGGCTTAGGTCAACCAGTTTATGAAATTTTAGAAGGTTATTTGTTTGGCAGTTTCTTCTTATCACTTGTCATTTCATCCTGAAACTAATGGAAGATAATACAAATTGAGGAAGTGGGCTCTATTCCTCGGGAGTTTAAGAAAGTTGAACTTGAGCTTCTATTGGGGATCCTTGAAAACTTAGTGAAAGTGACCCCAATAGAGCTCAAGCTCCAACTTCTTAAACTCCGAGGAATAGCATTCACTTCCTCAATTTGTATTATCTTCCATTAGTTTCAGGATGAAATGACAAGTGATAAGAGAAACTCGCAAACAAATAACCTTCTAAAATTTCATAAACTGGACCTAAGTTTTCTGCAAGTTCATTTACGAAGCCAGAGTTTTGAGATTGAAGAGATAAGTATCATAAGAAGATGAAAGTACAGTAGGCTGTCTCAAGATAGCTGTACCTGTACTTTCATCTTCTTATGATACTTATCTCTTCAATCTCAAAACTCTGGCTTCGTAAGTGAACTTGCAGAAGGCTTAGGTCAACCAGTTTATGAAATTTTAGAAGGTTATTTGTTTGGCAGTTTCTTCTTATCACTTGTCATTTCATCCTGAAACTAATGGAAGATAATACAAATTGAGGAAGTGGGCTCTATTCCTCGGGAGTTTAAGAAAGTTGAACTTGAGCTTCTATTGGGGATCCTTGAAAACTTAGTGAAAGTGACCTTTATATATCATTTCTTTGGCGTTCCTGTATTGAGCAGTAAGTTGATGGATGTCATATGAATGTCAACAGCACAATTGTGGAAAAGGACGTGGCTTATCTTATTCCTCGGCTTCGTGATTTGGCCTTTTCAGTTGATCTCTGGTAAGATAAGTTGAAGTAGTCTCTCTCTCTCTCTTTCCTTTTTTAAAATTTTTATTTTATTTCTTATCCCTCCTACTTCCTAAAAATGTACTATTCATTTGTTATGATATCTGAAGCATGATTATTTGGTTAACCTTTCAGCAGTATATCCAAACGTGACGAATAGTATTAGAGCTATTACATGTGGCAGACAAAACTCTAGATGCATTTATTTCACTGTATATTATGCTACACTGTCCTTGAGTAGTTTTTGTTCATTTACTAAAGTCATTTGTAACGTTGATGTTATAAATCTAATCTTGGCCTGCAGCAATTCTCCCATGGAAGCTCTTCCTGGATCTTTTTCAGAGGGATTGTGGAGAAGAGCCACATCTGCTGGTGCTTTTACTACTATGGAAAAGAGAGCATTCGCTATAACTGATGACATGTAAATAGTTTCTCTTCTTTTCTTAGTTAATTTGTTTGAAACATTTATTTTCTATTTTTTGGCTGCACTTTCCGCCGAGTTATATTATCCAGCAAAAGGCAAGGTTTCGTTCTCCTTTAGATGGGGATGCCTAAGTGTTGAGCGTAATATTTTTATGAATAAAAAGAAGGGATAGCTAATTTCTTTTGCTAAATGTTTATAGATATGAAGCGGGACTTCTACTTGCATACTTGGCCTTTGTTCCTTTTTGTGAGGCTGGTGCTACAGATGCTCTTTCTTTGCAGGTGAGGGCTTCAAAGTGTTTGTTATGAATTGATAATATGTTTTGAACTTTCAATACTAATTTCTAATGACAAACTTGCAGCGTCTTTTTGAAGGCACTTTCAAGCTTGATATTGCTGCTGTGAAGGAGTATGTGACTTGCTTTATATCTGGCTTGGGTGCTTAGTTTTTTGTGTATTGTTTCCTTCTTGTAGATTGGAGGCACTTGTGTATTCTGCTGGGATATTTGATGAGTAAATTAAAGTTAAATGACTTGTGTTGTACCTGGAAATGCAAAGAATCTGCTTAGGTTGCCTAAGATCCAAATTACTTGAGAACATTTTTGGACATTGGGTTGGAAAACATCTAATTGAGAAAAAGCTGAATGATTTTGATGACTTTCTGGGGCAGGTACTGTGAAGCAGATGACCGATTTTCTGAAGCCGTTAAGTTCCTTGATCTTGGTGGTGGCTCTGGTTGGGATTTGCTGCAGGTTAATTCCAGTCTTTATCATACTTTTTTCAAAAATAGAAACTACAGCCATTTGCATTTTAACTGGACTGTGTAGGCATAGCTTTCAGGTCAAAAGTAATGTTTAGAGTTGGGATCATGAATTTATCATCCTACCCTCTCAGAAAAAAAAATGAACACATTTGAAGCTGTTCATGTTTTGCACCTTTTTGGAGTTATAATATCCTCATTTAGGTGAAAAGTCCTATTCTTACCAACCAAATTTTGTGTGAGCTCTGTGGATGTAATCATCCTTATCAATGATGCCAGTGCATACACCCAATTACTTTAATTCTGTTTTTTTCATGCCCTTGAGCGTTTATTTCATGCCATTGCCCTTGTTGATTGTAGGCAATGCTAAATCCTGATTTTCGCCAAAGACCAATAGCAGAAGCAGTTCTGAAACATCCATTCCTGAGGAGCACTCGTGTGTAAAATATAGGTAGACTTAGAAGGTAACACAGGACAATAAATTTCTCCAAACGTAGAATTGTGTTGTCTTGTGTTAACAGCAATTGAGCTCTTTATTTGAGGTGTCATTTATGGAGTCATTCCTTAAGCAGTGCAGAAATGGTCAGCGTCTTCTAGGTGCTGAATAACTGTAAGCTTTCACTATATGTCATGTTTTTCTTGTTTGATTGTGTGTAATATCATCTATTTCTTCTTTGTGTGGAAACATTGTCTAATAATTGGTTACTTTAAGTTAATATATGATTCCATTCAAACCAGCATTTGTATTTTATCATCATGACTCTCTTTTCCATCATTCTTATCTCACCTGAAAAAGTTGAACCATTCCATTCACACCCTGTTTCACGCCCAGCCACCCATCATTGGTACAATGACATCATACCAAGAAACATTGTCTGCTACCAAGGCATTTCAAGAGCTTCCTAATTGCTTCCATAAACAAAACCAAAAGCGGTATGTCTGAGCTAATAAACTACAAACAAGTGAAGAATTACAAGTGAGGAATACATCTCTTCCCCAAGATCTGGAGCAACATAGCAACTGCAACAGCTGTGCAAGTGTGGACAGAAACCGAAGGACAATAGTGGAGAAGAGATTCAGAGCACAGAGACTACCAGAAAATGACCCAGAAAAGCATGGAAGAAGAAAGCTGGCCCCATCTTCCATCTTCATCCCAATGGTGGTAGCTACTGCTAATAATGGCAGAGTGAGTCACAAACCAGTGCTCACAACTCACAAGGCAATGGCTGCCTGTGCTCCAAGGAGCTGTAAAGCATTCATGGCTCAGATTTATGAGATGAAGCGAGTTACTTTGTCTCCCCTCAGAAGTGTGAATGTGAATTGGGGTGGAATGGAAGAAAGAGGCGCATGTTAATGGCAGGTGTACTCGTCCATACGAGTACTAATGATTCTCATCACATGAATCAGCTGCATGAAGATGAGCTTAGCAAAGATGGCATCTTTTTCCAAGAAGACAGCTACTGCTATTCCTGCAAAATGCTGGGGCCAAAAGATCTCAGAAAGATGAAGCCAGCGAATTAGTAAGAAGTTGGTCTAAAAAGAAAGATGGGTAGGTAGTGGTGCTTTGCAGCTTATTCACGTTGCTGCAGTACTCTCCAAAGCTTTTGCCACTACCAGAAGTCCACGGTCTCTGTGATCCACCAGATAAAAAGTAACCTCCTTTAGTTTCTACCTTTCCAACATGAAGAATCTGCCCCAGTAAGAAAATTCCATTTGCAACTGTACATACAATCACCAAGCTCAGCCATCAGGTAAATTAACTTTTATATATATATATATATATATTACTATGCGATGGTGATGGTATATTGGTATGTTTTAAGCTTGTTGACTAGCATATCTGATGTTCTTTTTTTCGGTGTCCTTGGGGTGCATGTTCTTCCACTGTTTAAAAAAGCTTGCTGCTTTGTTCCTTTCATGGGGTCCCTGCTTTTATATCAATCTGTTGTTCTTGGGGGATGCTTTCTAAATTGTGACCAGTGACATTCTTAAGTGGTAACCATTTTTGAGAGACAAGCTTGGCGTCATCCCAACCACCATCATCTTTACATCCATCCATCCATACCAAGCTTGATTTCAGTGATATGATGTTATAGCTCCTTTTCTTAAATCTCTACTTTTTCTTCCAACCTCATTGATTCATCCTAAGCTTGTTTTCAGTGTATGCTATAGCTCATTTTTCTCAAAGCAAGTTGACATACATCATATATCCACCTCTACTTTTTCTTCCAACTTGCTCTTGATTCTCCCCCGTGATCAGATAATCCAATATCCTCTTCTAGCTTGTCAACAGAATTGTGCTCAAACCATCAGAGAATTTACTCCACTCTTCAACGTATATATATATACTCTGCAATATAAGAATTTGCTTCCACCTTCTTCTTCCGAGCTCCAAAGCTTTGCTTCCATGGTGTCGAGGTCCTACTCCAACCTCCTGGACCTGGCGTCCGGCGAGTCACTGACCTTCGGCCGCGCCGGCAAGCGGCTGCCGAGGGTGATGACTGTGGCGGGCATCATGTCGGAGCTCGACGAAGACAACGCCCCCACATGGAACAGCGCCGGCTCCGACGTCGGCACCTCCTCCATATCCCAGGACCGCATCATCGTCGTGGGAAACCAGCTCCCAGTCCGAGCCCACCGATCGGACCACGGCTGGACCTTCACCTGGGACGACGAGTCCCTCCTCCTCCAGCTCAAGGACGGCCTCGGCGAGGACGTCGAGGTGGTCTACGTCGGCTGCCTCAAGGAGGACGTCGATGCCGGCGAGGAGGACGAGGTGTCCCAGATGCTGTTCGAGAGCTTCAAGTGCGTGCCGGCCTTCCTCCCCCCGACCTCTTCACTAAGTACTACCACGGCTTCTGCAAGCAGCACCTCTGGCCCCTCTTCCACTACATGCTCCCCCTCTCTCCTGACCTCGGCGGCAGGTTCGACCGGTCGCTGTGGCAGGCCTACGTCTCGGCCAACAAGGTTTTTGCCGACAAGGTGATGGAGGTGATCAACCCGGATGAGGACTTCGTGTGGGTGCATGACTACCACTTCACGGTGCTCCCTACTTTCCTTAGGAAGAGGTTCCACAGGGTGAAGCTTGGGTTCTTCCTCCACAGCCCCTTCCCTTCCTCCGAGATTTACCGGACTCTGCCTGTCAGGGATGAGATTCTCAGAGCTCTGCTCAATGCTGATCTTATTGGTTTCCATACTTTTGATTATGCTAGGCATTTCCTTTCTTGCTGCTCTAGGATGCTTGGCCTAGCTTACCATTCCAAGAGAGGGTATATAGGCCTGGAGTACTACGGTAGAACAGTGAGCATCAAGATAATGCCGGTTGGGGTGCACTTAGGCCAGATACAATCTGTTTTGAGCTTGGCCGAAACTGAGGACAATGTGATGGCGCTAAGGGAGCAGTTCAAGGGCCGGACTGTGCTGCTTGGGGTGGATGATATGGATATCTTCAAAGGTATAAGCTTGAAACTCTTGGCCATGGAGCAGCTGCTGATGCAGCATCCGGATTGGAGAGGGAAGGTGGTGATGGTGCAGATAGCAAACCCGGCGAGGGGTAGAGGGAAGGATGTGCAAGAGGTTCAATCCGAGACCTACTCCACTGTGAAGAGGATAAACGAGGCGTTTGGCAAGCCTGGGTATGAGCCGGTTGTCCTGATTGACAGGCCTCTCCAATTCTTTGAGAGGATTGCTTATTATGTGATTGCAGAGTGTTGCTTGGTGACTGCTGTGAGAGATGGAATGAATCTTATACCGTATGAGTATATCATCTGCAGGCAAGGGAGTAGGAGATTGGATGAGATTCTGCAGGTTTCTCCATCGGTTGATAAGAAGAGTATGCTTGTGGTGTCTGAGTTCATTGGATGCTCCCCTTCTCTTAGTGGAGCTATAAGGGTGAATCCATGGAACATTGATGCTGTGGCCGAAGCCATGGATTCGGCTCTCACAATGTCTGAGGCTGAGAAGCAGCTTCGGCATGAGAAGCATCACAAGTATGTGAGGAGCCATGATGTGGGATATTGGGCTCACAGCTTTTTGCAGGATTTGGAGAGGGCTTGCAGCGATCATGTGAGGAGAAGGTGTTGGGGTATTGGGTTTGGCCTGGGATTTAAGGTCATTGCTCTTGATCCGAATTTCAGGAAGCTTTCGGTTGAGCATATAGTATCTGCATACAAGAGGACGAAGAACAGGGCCATTCTCTTGGACTATGATGGAACTATGATCCCCCGGACATCAATCTACAAGACTCCCAATTCTGAGGATATTGGCATATTGAGCAGCTTGTCTAAAGATCCTAAGAATGTGGTATTTCTCGTGAGTAGGAGAGATAAGAAGACTCTGGCTGACTGGTTTTCTGGCTGTGACAAGATAGGAATTGCTGCTGAGCATGGCTATTTCATGAGGTATGTTATGTCTCATCATTTAGGTTCTACGTTTAAGCTCTTGTTTCAGAAAAATTAATAGGAAAATGCTGGATTGTTTTCATGGTGTTGTGAATATTTTTCTTCTCCTTCGATCTTATCTTGTGCTAGGTTCGGCGACAGAGATCCTATTGCACCATTTCACACGATCGTAATCAATATCCGCTGTTAAATCATATAATGTTGTGAATATAAACATGTTAATTTTTTATGCTTTATGCAGGCTCAATCCCGAGTCAGAGTGGGAAACTTGTGTTTCTGCTGCTAACTTCGATTGGAAGAACATTGCTGAGCCAGTAATGAAGCTGTACACCGAAACAACAGACGGGTCTTCGATTGAGACTAAAGAGAGCTCAATTGTATGGCATTACCAGTTTGCAGATCCAGACTTTGGATCCTGTCAAGCTAAGGAGCTTCTCGACCACCTTGAGAGTGTTCTTGCCAATGAACCTGTTACAGTTAAAAGTGGGCAACTCATTGTTGAAGTCAAGCCTCAAGTAATTCACTTATCTTCCATAAAGCTTAACAGTTGATACCATAAACAACGCACATTGCTCTTAAAACCAGGGGTTGATATAGCTCAATACCTATGTTTGTAGTTATAAATTTGTGAGGTTTGTATTTTGCAGGGTGTGAGCAAGGGTCTTGTGGCTCAACGCCTCTTGTCAACCATGCTCCAACAAGGCAAGCTACCGGACTTTGTTCTGTGCATTGGAGATGATAGGTCTGATGAGGACATGTTTGAGGTTTTCACTAGTGCCATGGCAGGGCCATCTCTGTCCCCTGTAGCAGAAGTGTTTGCATGCACGGTTGGGCAGAAACCCAGCAAAGCCAAGTATTATCTGGACGACACAACGGAGATTGGGCGAATGTTGCAAGCTCTTGCAACTGTTTCTGATCAAGCTGCTAGAAACCCACTTTGCCAATCTTCACGCAGTGAAACTTCTCCCGCTAACTAACATGATTGTATACTGTAAAAGGAGTGTTTGTATACTTGACGTGCATATATGATAGTGCTTGTAAGCTTTTATGTACCTGGCAGAGTTCCCTTACCTCGAGCTCTTTGATCGTTTTTACTGTAGTTAAATAGTTTTCTCTTCGCATTCGAGGCCATATCATATTGTGTTTGATCTTGATGGTATAGGTAAAGCCTGGAAAATATGTGATTTTGTTGGTATGAGAATGTCTCTTAATGTTAGAATTCTATTCGGATAATGGGCGATTCTTATTCTTACAAAGCATGAGTTAGAGAATCATATTCATGTCATTGTTTTGGTGCAGACAAACAAGTCTTAATCAACAAGTCAATTTTGTACTCGTCTTTAATTCTTCATTAGTTTCTAGTGTTGTTTACATGATCCACGTAAAATTGCTTTGATTGATCAGAAATTTTTTGATCAATCCACGTATTTTCCGTCTTTAATTCGAGCCAGAACTGAGGCTTTGATTGATCAGAAATTATTTTCCTCATTGAACAGCCACATATTTTCCAGTAGAATTATTTTTTATTGTTGTCCATAAAACAATTTTTGATGTAATCATATAGGATTTATTGATTGAGCTTGCTTATACTGGCAGCTACAGCCTCTTTGAATTTTAGTCATTTATTTAAATCATATAACTACATTTTTATAGTACAATTATCCTATTTATTTAACGTGTCTTTACAATCGTATATCTCATATTATATTTAATTTTAGATTATATAAAACTGCTAATAATGCTAACTCTGAAAGTGAAACATTTTTTTATTTTGCTGCGTGTCACGTCAGCCTGCGAGTTTTTCCACGTCAGCTCTATGCGTGACATGGAAAGCACACGTGTGGCACAGTCCAAGACGATTCGGTAGGGTGTGAGAAGGCGCACCCAAATGGGGCGTACCTAAAAAAATCTCTTAAAAAGCAAATCCAACATTTAAACTAAATTTATAAATTAAACTCAATTATTTAATATTTAATATTTTATCTTTGATATCAAATCCAATCATTTATACTAAATCCAATTATTTATTAAACGGATATTTATTTAATTATTTAAAATATAAAAAATATATATTTATACTCTATAATAATAATATATGTATTAAAAAGCAAAATTAGGTAAAAAATATTTTAAAAACGCAAATAAAATATTTGATAATTTTATTAATACATATTAATTTTAAAACTAATAAGATAATAATTTTATAATTAAAATTATAATATAATAATCAGTCAAACTGTATTACTAAACTAAATCATTTATAATTAGGTATCCGTTCTTCTGGAATCAACTTCTATTACTAATTATTTAAAACGCCACTACACACTCGCCGGCGATTTCTCCGGCGGACGACATCCGGCGACGCCGTCGTTCTCCGGCGAAGAAGTGCAGCAGGTGACGGCCCCCTTCCCTTCTCTCCTTTTCCATCTTTTCCCTTCCTCTCCGCGAGGTAGTGTGGTTGGGACTTTGGGCATCGATATGATGGGGGTGAAGGCTAGGTAAGGCGGGAAGCTGGTGCCAGTGAGATGTGTTGTTGTGTTTCGATCTTTAATCATGCTTTTGTGAATAAAGGTTGGTTCTTGTTGTGTTATTGATGGATTTCTGCGTTAGTTTTCCGCTAAAATTTGATCTTTAAACATGCTTTTGCGAATAAATATTGGTTCTTGCTGTGCCATTGATGAAGTTCTCTATTAGTTTTCTGCTAAGGTTCGATGTTTGAACATGCTATTGGGAATGAATAAAGGTTGGCTCTTGTTGTGTTATGGATGAATTTCACTATTGGCTTTCTGCTAAAATTCGATAGTGGAATATGTATGATTTCTGCTGTAGTTATCTATTAGTGCATCAATTTGTTCTGCTATAATCTTTTTATAAGTTTGGAACAAAAATTTAGCAATTTGGTTTATCAACTTATTCTGCAAAATTGATATACTAAGTATAGATTGTAGCAGAATCTTTTGATTTTGCATAATTGTCTCTTAGTTCATCAATTTATTCTACTTTATTAAATATTTTCTGATCACAATAATTGTACTCAAAAGATTCCATCTTTGCAAGGTTTATATTTTCCCGGTGGCAAAACCATCCAAAAAATCGACTGTATATATGATCATGACATATAGATGAGGATTAAATATCAATAAAGGGTTATTAATGCTAATATTATTGACTAGGTGTAAATTCTTTATTAGTTCTGCATTTGTTAATGACCCTATCATTATGATCCTTATTTGGCACTGGAGGGGGGACAGAGACGGGAGCAAGAGGCCAGGAAGGGGAAGGTAGGAAGCTGGCTGGGATGGGGATGGAGTAGGGATTCTAGGGAATGAGAGGTGAATGGTTGGGAGGTTGAATCTAATTCATCTCTGCATCTTTTTGAACTAACACATGTGATCTCATTAACTAAAATATTGTTTGAGATGTAATTGTTCTTTAACACTATAAATCTAAGTTAAAGTTTCTGTAAGCCCCTTTTTATCTTCTAAATGCCTTGATTTTATACGTTGTTGATTTTTGAGATGGTTTTGCTGCTGTTATGGTAGAAGTTTTGCAAAAGATGGTATCATTTGAGCTGAATTGATATCTATTTTCGTGGTGCTTTGATTTTCCGTAATTTGGCTTATTTGTTCTCGATTTAGTGTTGTTGAATGGTGATTGAAGTGAGGTTGGGATATTGTACATTTTGTTATATGCAAAAAAGGGCGGAGGTAGACTGAAAAGAACTTGGACAAAGGTCATCACCAAGGATATGGACTTCTCTTATTTGCTTTATATGGAATATTGGAATGGTGGAATAGAATCCATTCCTGGACTCAATTTGGGATGAGGTGGAAGAAGGAAAGTGTGCTTTGATGATGAATTTTTCTTCTTCGTTTTCTTAGGGCAGCAAAAGCAGATCTTGGAGATGGAAGATCCGTCACTAGATCAACAGCTTCTCAACTCCATACGTTCCATTGTTCTGAAAGAATCCGAGGATCTAGAGGGAGGCTTGAGAAGATATCTGGTTATGACTTCAATAATGGTGTTGATTACAGTAAAATTTTAAAATCTTTGATTTCAACGGGGTTTCAAGCCTCTAATCTGGGAGAAGCAATAGAAGTTGTCAATAACATGGTGAGTATCTTATGTTGTGTCTTAACACTTATTTTTAATTGCTTTTGGTTTTGTGTTGTTTTTCATCTTGTTTCTTCTAATTGAAAGCTAGACTGGAGCCTTGCTGATGAGGAGCCATTGGAAGACTGTAGTGAGATGGAGAAAATTCCCAGTGTCAGAAAGTCCATCAAATGCAAAATATTTCTGGGTTTTACTTCAAATTTAATATCTTCAGGTGTACGTGATATTGTCCGCTATCTTGTTGAGCATAAAATGGTAGGCTATTGACACTAATTTTTAAAATCTCATGTAGTATGATGGTCAAAGAATTCATGCAGATTCTTTTGTTATTAATATGTTAACATGTCATGTTACTGAAATAATTTTGGCCTTTAAGATTCTTAAATCACTCAAGTACCATGCAGATGATAGTTGATACCTTAAGGATCATAAATAAAATGGAAATCCTAAAATGTGAATCATGTTGCATGCTTGTGTGCACCTCATTACACATATTTCTCCGTGATCATTTCATTATGTAATGGTGGTTATTAAACAGCAATTGTTTGGTGTCTATTGAATTATTCAAGAGAAGCTGGAAATTCACATAATCATGATCCTTCTTTGTGTCATAGTTACTGGAGCGAACATTGTAAATGCCTGTTTCCAATTTCATTTATAATTTTTTAATTGTCAATATAAGGAAAAGGAGAAGAGAGAAAGGCATGGTATTTGACAGGTCTTCACAAATAATTGCCAACAGTAAGGTGGCTATTATGTATAGAAATTAGGAAAGTTTTATGCGGTTTGAGTTGATCATTCCTATTTTTGCTTCATTATCCTCAGCATGCTGATACATGAACATACATGTTCGTGTATGTTGGTTATGAAAGTTGCATTTACCATTTTGAATGGCCATTTTTACATACAAAAGAAAACAATCTCAGTCTGTTGTTGATCATGTTTGATTTTTTCTTTAATGTGGCTATGTTCCCTGGAATCTGTATTCAGTTACTTTGGCTTTGTACAATTACACCTCTTAAAAGCTTGTATTATTAGTTGGTGGATTTTGAAGGTTTAGTCATTTTTTTGGAGTTTTCACTATCTCAACAGTACCATTTGGGAAATGATATCCCCATTTATTGTAGTTTAAGTTGGTGCTTTATTAGACTTCTAATACGAGTTTATTTCCCCCTTTTTGGGTTTTAGAGTTGTAGCATGTGACAGTTTTAATGTGTATGCAGGTGGATGTCATAGTGACTACTACTGGTGGCATTGAGGAAGATCTAATAAAATGTCTAGCTCCAACTTTTAAGGGTGATTTTGCTCTTCCTGGAGCTTTTCTTAGGGCCAGAGGACTGAATCGGATTGGGAACTTATTGGTACCTAATGACAATTATTGCAAATTTGAGGATTGGATAAGTCCAATCCTGGACCAAATGCTGCTTGAGCAGTCCGAAAAGGTCAAGATCTCTGTAGCATTTATTTGTTCATTTTGTAGATTCTTGATTATTTAAATAACTTTCTGATTCCTTCTTGTGGGGAATCCTGATTTTAACCTTCTTTGGCAAACACAAATTCTTATTAGTACCTTCAAGTACTGAAGTTATTTTTTTGTGGCTTAACAATTTGTGAAAGTAATTAACTAGATGT